>CABFVZ010001894.1:50466-68634 GCA_902151445.1 Timema monikensis | reverse complement strand
GGGTAAGGGAAGAGGGGAGACTTCATTAGCAGCTTGGTGTATTAGTGTCGAGATTATACAGTCGGCTAGAGCGAGCGAGACCTCACACGTGAACGTAGCGGAGGTCCGTCCAAATCAGCACAGTCCAGTTCTCACTTACAACCCAAGTCGAATGGAGTAATATGAAATAATCCCGAACCATATTGAAGTTCTAATATTTAAAAAAAAAATCTTGTTGAGAAGTACAGCTCTATTTTGCATAGTTATACAAATATAGGGATTATATTATAATATACAACTTGTTATATTGCAAACATGTTTAACATATTCCACTCTTGAGATGTTGTTCAAAACTTAATATTAATTACTTCGCACTTAATATATTTAGTAAATAAATAAAATATAAATATAATACAATATTTATAAAATTATTTTTAACTTTATAACAACTTATTTGCTTTCAATACATTCAATGTATTTGATGTAATACTTAAAATAATCAATGCAGTAAATAATATTTAAAGTAATTTATATTAATTAAAAATGACCAGTTACACAGGGATACTCCCGTACCAACTTTTATTTTCCCATTTATATCAAAATATTGTTTACTAAGTTACATCCAAAATATCATCTTGATGTTTAGCCATGGTTTGAATAAGCGATATAATATATTATGATATAATTCCCGCGCCCTTTCTAAACCTACTGGTTGGATTAGCACATGACCGAGCTTATTACTAGAAACACCATATCACACAGTCCACCGGCCGTCAGTTCATCACTGTTAGAGAATATTATACACAATAATAATATTACGTCATTCCAGCAGAAGATTATACATTGTTAAAATAAATAAAGTTGGTCTAAATGTTTTATACCAAGTTAATTTATTTTCCAAACGTTCTCCGTTAAACGTTAACTCTTGGAGAAGACTCATTTTGCTGGTGTTTGTTTAATGGAGTTACCATCCACATGTTCATGGGAGACTTTAGAGCATAACAATCCGTTCGTTCCATCCCATTTAAACCGAGAAACTAATCTACCCGGAACAAAATAACAGAGGGGCGTTATTGCGATCCGCTCTGAGGCTTAATTCTGATTGGAGCTTCCCCGTTGTGTGCGACGCTATCTACAGTCATTGTTCCAACACCTCCGATTTAACGAGACCCTCATTAATGAACCAGAGACTGCGATTGTAAGCGTTGGTCTGTTCTATATCTTAGTCGCTCGCCTCTAGACAGATTTTACAATTACTACAGATGTTTGAGAGGGAAAAAAAGATTTAGTAAAATAATCAGTTGAAGTGTTTAAAAAGATCCAAATAAGCAGTGATGACATAACATTATTTGTGTAAGAAGGGGGGTATGCAAGAAAATATAATAGAGTCTGGTTTTAAATACCTCTACCCAATTCCCAATAAACGTTTAAAAATTTGGACGGCCCTATAAGCTATTATGAGTGGTCCTCTTCCCCAATTTGTGAAAATCAGATTAGTTTAAAGCTTTTGGAGTAGTCCTTCCCAGATATATTTTGTAATTTGGATTCCTCTGAAAACTGCTTTAAATAGTTATCACCAACAGTTTTTTTTATATAATTTAGATCTCCTAGAAGCTATTTGAAGGGCTCTTTCACCAGCACTTTCTTTTTTTAATTATGAAGTTTCTATAAGCTATTTAGATTGCCTCTCGGCTAAATTTATCTCGAAAATTAGATGCCTCTAGAAGCTATTTGAAGTGTTCTTCGTCCGGCAATGTTTTGAAAATGGGATCTTCTTAGAGCTAAACTACATTTTTTGAAAATGATATGTCTTTAGAAGATATTTTAAGTGTTCTTCTCCAGAAATTTTCCAAAATTGAATGTATTCAGAAGTTATTTGGAGTTTAATATGGAATGGCTCTCTTATTCGCACGGTTTTCCTGCCGTTGAACAAAGTAATATGAACACGGTGTGTTCAATGATCAATGGATTGTTCAGCCATCTATCCGCAGGGACAAACATATAGACTACACTCCGGCTTTCCTTACGGATTACACCATTAAATACCTTATTTAAGTTTTTGTATCATGTAGGATATATTCAAATTATACATTTACTCATATCAGTGAGCAAGCAGATTAAAAACTAGTCTCTTTTAGTCTGGTTTGCCAATGATGGGGAGGTCAGGATTCAAATCTCGGTTGGTTGAGATTTGTACCCCCAAATTGATTAACACTCTTCTTCTACGCAAAAAAAGGGTACTTTTTCTGTAATCTTGCTTTTCCCTGCCATTCCGGGATAGCTCTGTATATGTTATAATGATATAGGAACGAATAAGTTAGAAATTAGATTAGATGCACCCACATTTTCATGTGTATAGTGGAAAACAACAAATGAGAAACCACTTTCCGTGATACATCCGGACTAATTTCAAACCCTGAAATCCCAATTAAGACGAGATTGACACCTTTGTCCACGTGCCCAAAGGTTCTGATCTCAATTAAAGATTTAAAATAGGGAAAGGTGAAGCTAAGTAATAAAATAGGTTGACACATTTGAGACCCACGTCTTTGTAATCGTGAAAAAATCTAAATCAAAATTAAAAAAATTACAAGAAAAAAACTGCATTTTAAAATTCTGTCAGTCTACTTGTCTGTCTGTCTGTGTGCTCAAACTTGATATTTAATTTTTACAAGTTTATACTTCCGGATTATTTTTTTCCACCCTAGCCCTAAAATTAAGGTTTTTTTAATCCTAATTTTGAAAATGGCTTTAAATATTTTGATTGAAATTGATGTTTAACCTCCTAAATAAGTGAGATAACACCTTCTGATTGGTTTCTGGGCGAAAATTAGTTGAAGGGCAATATATTGATGAGTGATTTTAGAAAATTCGAAATATTTGAAAGCGGCTCTAACAATTTTGTTCCAAATTGGTATCTGTGGTATGTATGTCACTACAAAAATAAATTATTGGAACTCCACTCTATTGTTTAAAAATGTAGATATTTACTCAAAATTCGTAATATAATATACACTAGCGAACCCAAAAACAAATTGTGCCATAACTTCAAACACTTTTTTTGACTCACGATTTAAATTTTTTAATTTTATTTCTAAAGAATTAACGACATCATTTGTACATCTGGACCAATACAAAATATCGATACTTGGTTTCCAAGGGTCAACACTTCGTATTCCGGTTAAAATATTCGACATTTTATTAGGGGATGCACATCTTATGGTTATCTGATAACTGTTGAAATTCTCTTTAATAAATTTTTACCAATAAAATAGGTAATTATTGACTATTGAGTCTAAAATGAGAGAGAGAAATAATGCATGTACCAGAAATGGATCCAGAAGTGGAACGTGGGGGTAGCGCGCCCCCTTCAAAAATTAAACCAATTAAACCAATGTAGTCACTACTAGTGTTATTGTCACGTAATACTATCTCACTAATTAGATTCAATTTTTTAATTGTTGTTGGTAATATTATTAAATAATTACTTTTCGGTAATTATTATTAATAATTAAAAATATCACATTAAGTATTAAAATGGTGAAAATGGACATTAATGTAACCACCCAAATTAAAGTTGTATGCATATAACCTTGTTGTACAAACATTGTTTAGGTTTAAATTTATTTTATATATCATTTTTGTTATTAATATTTCAGTTTTTAATAATAAATAAAGATCTTTAAAATATTTATTTTTAAATAACGTGCTTCAAACAACATATTTTAATAATACCATACACATAACGTGTTAATTGTTATAATGTTTAAACTTATTTCCCTCTTAATAATCACTAAATATGTTCTTATTATTTGCTTTTAATACATTTTAATACTAATCGCAAATTTCGTTTTATAACCTTCATTAGAGTATTATTTTCAAGTTTAGCGTTACACTGAAAAACTACTCAAATATCTTGAAGTATTTTTATGACAAAATTTCTTGAATCTCCCACCCCCAATTCGATCCCAATGGGAGCACCTGCATCCCTCCCGCCCTCACGAACGAAAATCCTGGATTTAACCCTGGGCTGTACAAACACTTCCCCTAAGAGATTAAAGTAAAAACATCAACTTCTTGAGAGACTTACTTATTTGCTTACTCTATGGCATTAGAGAATTATTGCGTTTGAACTTTAGTATCTCTTCACAACTGAAGCTCACAAAATTATATTGATATATTTGCCAATATATCGGAAACTATTGGTTTTATAAAAATGTATTCCAATTAAAAGTTATTTACTTTTAATAGGACTAAAATTGTACAGTGATAAGTTAGTTAGTATCTTAAATAGTTGCTGAGATCTAAACCATCTTTGCTTCTGTAAAGAACAGAAAAAGTAATTTTCATGAGAAAAAGAAAATAATCAATTTTGTTTATAATCTTAACCAACGCCTAGGTGCAAACTTTAATCAAAACCGTTATAACCAATTGTGATAAAAAAAAATATATATTTTTCCGCCCTTAAGGAAACTACCCTTAATTTTAGAGTTGGATACCCAATTCCAAAATTTCTTCGGTGAAACCCTATGAAAACCCTAGATAACAAGTCCTAGCCCGATTGGTAAAATAGTTTAGGCTCTAGTCTGAGGTACCTGTAAGGTAGAGAGAAAGTAAAAATATTGTCCCTAAGGGTCACTAAGGGTCAACACTTTGTGTTAAAATGTCGACTTCCAGTTTAAAACTTTTAGAGTAAAACACTTTATTATATTTTGTGTAATATGTAACCTACTTAAACTACACCAGCATCTACAGTAGCCCCATGGCTTCTTTGGTGCTGACTGACAGCTCACAGCTGATTTATGACGGTCAACATTTAGGTACATACCTACATTTTGACCGTCAGAAGTGACAGCTACTAAACACATGTTTTTGCAGATCATGTGGTTCGCCGTAGGGATACATAATTTTGTCTGGTAACTTTTCAAAGCTGTCAGCTGTCAGCCGTGAGCTGTCAGTCAGCCCCAAGAGAAGCCATGAGGCTTTGGTAGATCCAACTTAAATGTATAATAACCATTAAATATAACTCTATTTTGATATATTTGTTGTACTTTATTTGAACCCTAAGCACTTGTTGTAAACATTGGTTATGTTGTACCAAGGCCAGGATTTTGATAACCTAAAATGTGTCAAAAAATTATCCATAAAATGACACTGACAATTCCAAAAAACTACTTTAAATTAACAAAAAGACAAAAAAAAAGGTTAATGCAAACTATATGAATGCACATAATAAATCAAACGCGCACTTTACAAGTGGAAACTAAACAGTTAGTAATGCAAAACCCCAATCAAACTTGCATTCCGTTAAAGACTAACCTTGATCCATCATTTTTTCCATGTGAGCATTTTTTCCTGTCAGTATTTATGACCGTGGGGTTTTTTCTGTGCGGAATTTTCATGTGCGCTTATATCTTTTGCGCTTTTTTTCGGTCACCGTTTACAAAGTCGTTTTAAAATGTCCCTCCCTACATACCTGATTTGAGGAAAGTAATTCTTATTCATCACTTAAAACTTATAGGTCTAATAGTAGTTACAAGGAAACTTTGAATATCAGGAGGACATAGCTCGATTCACCGCTAGATAAGATTATTCAACAGGTATATTTATATAAGGTAGTTTGAGTCACAAAGATCAACAAAGTGGTGCTACTTCTATAATACATAGAAGCAACGCAACATAAAAACAACATAAATTAGAATCCATAATTTGTAGGGAGTTAAGATCCCAATTACAGCGACGTAGCGGAGTTTCAGGAGATGAGGAAGGAGGGGGGAAGGTCAGAGGGGAGGTAATTAAAGACGACTACTAATTGCTCCGAGCACCGCTCTTGGTGTCACCGGTTTATCATCTTACGAACTCGTTATCAGGCGTAGTAACTCTGATCGCAAGGGATGATGGTACTTTATAGGTGGCCGTCAGGACGTGAGGCTACCGCGTGGTAAAGCGGTACATGTGCCAAGCGGGGCAACAACTACTTGCCGTGTTTGACTACGAATCGGGGGGTCACTGTTCGAATTCCAGCAGAAAGTTTTTGCAGCGTTTTCATACACAACATGTTTTTATATTTTTCAGCAAGAAAATGAGGGTGAATTTACGTTAACTCATCAATCATATTTACTTATATTAGTTTTAAGTCATACTCCTGAAAATACTAGTATAGAATATTACTATAGTCAAACTTTAATAAGAAAACCTTATCTATGGCTAGGCTAGGCTGGATAGCTACTAGATCTACTGTCACGCAGTCTTATGTTAATTCATGGATCGGTAGCTCTGTATACTCCTGCACAACAGCCAGTTTGTACGGATGAAATGTGAGTTCGTTGTGAATGATTCGTCTCACAGTTCGCTCAGAAAGCCTCAGAGCAGCCGCAGAGCAGAACAGCGGGGGGACTGCAAGAATGACTGTCTTTCCGGAGTCCTGGCCGTTCTCACAGCTCCTAATCTGCGTTTAACGACGCTGCCAGTCTCCTGAAATGCGGTAACCCACGAAGGAATCGAGTTCCGTCCGGGGATTGGACTGCGAGGAGGAATATTGAAACGCGCTCGAAAGGCACGTGGGTGGCGACAATGGAGCGGCCATTACAAAAGTATGCCACGACGGCGAACGCGAGATGCTCTCTCGTCCAAAGCATGATCGGGACTGGCTGTGAGGGGAACCAAAATTGAGGACCTATCCTCTCGGACGCACCCCCTCCCAGCTCCCTACATTCACCCCTTGCCGTTTGACGGATTTTTCAAAAAAGTAAGTTTCTCTGTCACACCCTGTATATATTATTAGTGTCTGTAAAATTATATCAATTTTGACTACAACAAATAATTTGGTCTTTGTTAGAAAATTGGACTTTTATCAGGCTGCCATACATGGTTAGTTAACCAAACAAATAGGTACACTTGTTTTATAAGGAACCCTAGGACTACTAAGATATATTTTAGTTACTAGATTTAACACACGAGGTGTTATTGGCTTAATCTTAGAGGTAGAGAAGAGAAGGGTAATAATATAGTGTGCACCAAAATTAGCATGATAAGAAGATGAAAAAAATCACGTGTGATAAACCTAATACCCCTTCTGCCCCCTAATACTCCTGGCCCGGATTCAAATCCCAAATTTCCTATCAAAGGAGACTTGTTATAATTCTAGTCCAACGCCTTAAATATCAAAACCGTCGGTTTGTGAAATGACGGTCTTTTTTATTTTATTTTTAGCACCGCGTCTTACTACCCGTTCGGGTTATACGCTTATGTACCAATTACCCTCATGGTTTTAGGTATTAGTAAAGTTATATGTATAGCGAGTGTAACTGCATTTTCGAGTAGGGATAGTGGAAAACCAATTAGGAAAACCACCCTCAGTATACCTGACCGAGATTCGAACCTCGATCTTCCGTCATCGGCAGTTCAGTCTACTGTGAGAATAGCGCGTTAGATGACGCCACCACCGAAGCGAATGTTTTTATAAGTAATTTCAGTATATTATAACTAACCCCGTAGGGCAGTACTTGGTAGAATTATTGTACTCATTTCGAAACACCGTGTGAGGTGCAACGCGCTCATACTAACTAGACTAGGGCAGCAGGTAAAAAGGGAGCATTAAGAGAAATGTATCCGCATTTGCGTGGAGCTAGAGTAGATTTTTAAAAGAAAAATAGCCTTCAGAGATACCTGCCCGGGATTCGAATCCTAACTTCCCGTTGCCATAAAACCCACTCCCAAAGGCTGACGCCTCGGAATACGCGTGGGTCACGTTATAAAATGTTATGCGAGCTGTCCCGGCTATTTTAACAAGTTGTATTAGTAGAATACTTTTTTAAATGTTGCAAAAGTTTTGTTGCTCCCAAATTAATTCTCTATCAAAGGTATTAATAAAACTAATGAATAAATGGATTACACATATTAAATGGATCCGTTCCGTCCCAGCGCGTCACACATTATCCGGGTGCGACGGCACACCCACACGAGGCTAAAATATGCTAAGTGGCAAAAGCTGTTTTTCATCTATCACATTTCTGAAATGACAGCCAACATTTCCACAATGAACTGGAAAATTAATGAGTCACATGACCTTAATGAGTTTTAAATGTCTAGTGCAACTCCACCGTAATTAGTTCCCCATGGAGTATTACAGATGAGAGTGCAGTTGGCAAAAGTAAAAAAACAAGGGTTGAGGGGGTTAGTGTTGGGAGGGGATGAAATACCAGTGCTTCTGCTTTCCCACTGGAAATTAGGACGAACATATTACCGATAATTATGTAGTTTAGTATTTCTAGCGATTAAAGGTTCCACTTCCTTTAATGATATGGAATCAACATAATAGAATTACATATTTTACTGAATTTTTATATTACTAATTAATTATTGTATTAGCCTACGGACTGTAGTAATTATTTTTAAATAAGACTTTTACCTTTGTTGCTTATTTCCCCGCGTCCGACTAGCTTTTCAAGTTTTACGCATTCAACTACACTAATTGAGTAGAAACGAGCAAGGTAGAGTTGTGATTAAATGTATTCACATTTGTGTGGAAGGAAAGTAGGAATCCATTGAGTAAACTATATCCCTAGTAGAACCTGCATGGACTCGAACTCCGACCTACCTGCCACAAGTAAACCAGACTTGAGGAGCTTGACATTTAGTCCGCATGTCTGTCTATCTGTTAGAAGAATCGTTAAGGTCTAAAATATTTCAACTTCTGATTATTGACTTAGAACGAGTTAACATTCTGTGGAATAAAAAACAGTTCCCTACAAACATAAGTCCGATTAGGATCAGGAGAGTAGAACTTATAAAAGGAAGGACAGATTTTATCAACAGTTGCACTCAAACCAAAATAGATTTAGTTATTTAAAAGATGCGAGTTGAAAGAAAGCACATTCCTTCGAGGGACTTTACCGTTAAGTAAATGTTTAACAAACAAATGCTAATGTATTCCACAAATAAGGGTGGATATCTCTCAGGTGTCAGGGTGTGTAAAAACATTGGTCACATGAGTCGCATTTTGATCGCTTAGTCGCCATATTGGAATCAAAAGGGCGGAACAAGTTTTTTTTTATCACTTGTGTCTCGCCCATTTATAAATCAATTTTAGTTTAATTTGTTTATATGAATTATACAACGTAGTTCTTTAATATTTGTTATGATCATTTTGTCAGAAAAAGCAACGATTTCCCGGTAAAATTAGAAAAACTGAAAAAAAAAGTATTATTTTTGATCACTTTTTTCTCACTTATTTGTGAACTTTTTTTTAATGTTTTTTAATTTAAATTGGATTATAGAGCTTTTCATTTTTTATACCCATAATTTTATCGAAAAACACCACGGCTTTTCGCGAAATATTGAAAAACTAAAACAATCCTCATGTTTTTTTACATTACTTATTTATTACGGTCCTAAATTATTTAAATACCAGAAACTATTTAAGATTTTAATATTTAATTTGATAATGGATGGATAAAATCTATTTGACTTGTACTTCAATTGAACTTTTTCTTCTTCAATAAATGTCTTCCCCATTAACCTGTTCATAGCCTCTGCTAACATAAACTGACCCCTGATGGAACATGCATGGTGTTTGCCACTAAGAATGCTCTGAACCATTACAGGACCAAACATGTCAGTTTCTGAAACACACTATCTGCAACACTATCTGCTAGGTACGCACCAATGCAAGTAAGTGTTTCCGTTGCAAAGTGGAAGTCTCAAAGGTCAATGAAAATATTTGTAAATTAATGTGGAAGTAGAAGTTGCAATTCTTTTGCACGTCTGTAAACATATTTATCCCACCATATTGCACCAGATGTTTGGTTTACTTGTTGTAAGCAATCCTGGAAATCTTTCATGCAGGTAAATATTGTGTCATAATCGGTTATAGGGTATGGTATTATGAGAGTGAGTGTTGTATTAGTTACTGGAAGAACTTGAGTTGATATTAAACTGTTAAAATCACTCTAAGATGTTACAATTTGCTTTTCAGGAGTAGATATTATTGAAGGAGAGTATTTCTTCTGAAAAAAGTGAGTAAAGAATCACTCAATATCCATATCTCGTGGTAATCTTTTACGTCCACATTCCCTTTCTTATCGGCTGGCACAAAGTCGTTTGCAACTGTACCTCGCATATTAGACTTATGAGATCTTAACAGTTCCTGGCAAAGCAATCGTTTTTGTAATGACTTGTCTTTCGTTTTTTGGAATCCTATGTAAAATTGTATGTAGTGGGTTGTGATATTCCTCCTGAGGATCACTATGAGCAGTCTCATAAATTATATCAGTTTTGTTCTGAACCGTAACATGACTGCTACCTTTTCCCGACAGAACAAGCTCATCATGGTCAAAATTCTCCATTGCGCCCGAAATTGGAACATTTTTCCTTATTATAGGTGATAGTGGAGTTTTGAAACCATGAGTGCCCTCTACTATGCGAGTTGGTAGCCTAACATCAAGCCGTTCAACCTAATCATAGCTTGCGGCAAGGCCCAGTCTGTTCAAGCTGTGTATGTAAGATTTTCGGACGTATCATTTCAAGCACACATTGGGCAATCATTAACAGTAGTGGAGTTTTCTTTCTCCAATCATGTACAAGTGAATATAGCACTTGGAACACCATCTCACATTATTTTACATAGAGTCCGACGTAAACTCGTCTTGTGATTTCCTGAGACAATTTTCATCACAGATTTAATCATTAAAATCATATCATTTCCCAGACATTCTTTCTGCAGCTTACTTGCACTATTTTTAATGATATCCGCGTCTCTAATCCTTTCTATTAACGTAGCCACTGCAGAAAACTTTGTGAAGTGTTCAATTAACATTCTCTTCAACTGTCAGTTGGAAACATGATTTTCTCCAGAAAAATAGTTTGTGTTCAGATTTTCCCGTAGGGAAGATACACTGTAAGTTATTGTTTCAAAAGCCAAAGTGGTTATCATGTCTTTGAATTCCGGTACTTTTTAACACATTCAATACTGATATTAGTCTTAGGCGAAGTATTTCTTTTATAGTTCAGTATGTACTTTAGTTTATCCAGTTCCTGTAATACATATATCAGCAGCAAATACGCTCTTTTAATGTAGCATTGTAGAGGTTTGTTGGAACACACCATCGTGGTAAAATCGTATGGCATTCAAAAAGTCTTTAGCTCGATTTGATTCACATATACGTACAAGTTTATTTTATCTATGACTTACCCTTTTCATAAAAATAACTAACAATTTTTTAGATATTTGACTGATCAACCTGATTCCTGAAACTCTTTAGGAGGAGGCTCAGAACAGGTCTCTTGAGGCTGGTTGGTTTTCGGTCCAGCATTATCTTCTACAATGCCTTTAAGCTCGATCACTTCATAGGATATATATTTGGTAATAGCACTGTGGTAGCAAACATGTTCAAGACTAACCTCTGGAACAGTTGATAAAATATTGTCCTGCAGAATAACTGAATCTTTCTGAATTTTCTTTCAGCCATTTTTGTCGCTGTATGTGCTGAGCTTACCCTTCTTTTTCTTGAAGAGCTAATACAGAAAACCTGAAGCTCTTGGATCCTTCCCTTACCTGTAGCAATAAACAATTTTCCTAAAAAATGATCACAACAAATATTAGACAATTCTTCACCCGAGAATGCAAGTGTTCTATCTCCAAAATTGTTAAATTTGAGATATATGATGTTTACATTTATTTGAATGCATATGATTCACCTACGGTGAAAATGAAACTACTTAAAAAGATACAAACTGTAGTTGTCATATAGTAACATTGGTTTTATACACAAGTTCAAACTTTATGCTCTACACAAAAGTGAAAAATTGGATATAGAACACTTGCATTCTCGGGTGACGAATTATTTTAAATGTTTTAAACAAATAAAAATGAGAAAGAAAATCGGTTTATAAATGGCTGAGATACAAGTGATGATAAAAAAAACTTGTTCCGCCATTTTGATTCTAATATGGCGGCTAAGTGATCAAAATGCGAGTCATGTAACCAATGGTTTTTACACATGTTGACACCCTGAATGAAGTATGTGAAGTCAAGTGCTCACGAAACCGGAGCTAGTTCCATGACTACAGGAGAAAGCCTTGTTTTTCATGCTACTCTTTGTATTAATGTATTTCCTGCACAATTCACTCGGCGTGTTATGGGAATGCTCAGTCTGATCAACGGTTTAACACATCTGATTTCGAAAAGGCTGATTATCATAAGGGACCATCAGATTACAAACCACTCATGCAATCTTTTCCCTTCGCTTGACAAACATTAACGGACCTGCAAGGTATCTATAACGCAAATCGCTAATAGGCATTGGTCGCCTTTGACGGAATATCGGAGTACAAACCCCAGCCGGATGCACGTGCGATTTTCTTTCTTGTTTTCTTATCCTAACTATTGTATTCCTCTGAACTTCCCTTATAGTTCCTAGTCTTTAAATTAAGTAATTAATAGCTCTTGTATTAAACGTGCCATCTCAAAAGAGAACCAATGGAGACTTGAACCAGATACCTCTAAGATAGCATTTTTAAGCCGCGTAGAGTCTGTCAAAACACGTTGCAAATACAATATTTTTGAAAACTTTATCGTGTTGGATTATACTTAACTTTATATATCCGTGTTTAGCTATAATCTAACCCGAAAGTTTTCCAGAAATGTTATTAACGGTAATTAACACGTACTCTCTGGATCAATTGATATCAGTACACGACACACAAACTAACTTAATCCTAAAATCAACCTAATACTCACTATCCCTGGCATTAATTCATCACTATGAAAGGGCAAGCCCCCATTTTCGCCAATGAGTTATGCTGTGAAACTCGAACCCTTGATCCTTGTTCAACATAGACGCGCTACCTACCGTGATAAAGTGTCGTACCTTATCACTGGAGCACTTATACTCCCCCTCCTTGGCATGCTTGCCTTTCAAACACGCAAATAAAGTTCATTGTAAGTGGTTGTTTTTTTAAACACCGGGCGATCAACTCACTTTATTACACAGCCAAGGGACTCGACTTATTAGAGGGTGGTGGCAGTAACTTTTTGCAGGGGGGCATTGATTAGCAGTAATTAACCGGGCCAGGGGTCGAGAGAGGGGATTCGGTCTCGAACTACCTCACACGAGTTGCCTCATAAATTAGAAACAGCCCCACGAAACAACTTGACTGCGTGAAGCAAAAACAACATCATCTCCCAAATAGTCTGTGGTTACTCGCAAGGATCAGCTCTGTTGATCGTTGCATTATCATATTATTATTATTATTATTATCAGCACCGCGTCTTACTACCCGTTCGGGTTATACGCACTTACGCTAATGTGAAATGGTAGGGTGATTGTGAGATGAAATGAAGGACCTACAGTTTAACGTGGAATCCGAACCACGGTGGAGGCCTGGCATTCCCCACATTCACAAGATGTCTTGTCAGAGGTGAAGGAAGGGTTTGGTAATCAGATAAATCTGTGCCGGGGCCGAGGATTGAACCCCGGCCGCCAGCACAGAAGTCTGACACCTTACCCCTAGACCGCCAGGTCACCTACCGTTGCATTATCGATCATTGTATTTCAAGTCAGGTAGGTAGCTCACAATTTTACTTTTTATTTGGTTTAAATATTACACCTGATTCTATCCACGGGCATCAGTGTGGCCACTATTTTATCAATATAAGATTTTTGTGTTTTTCAGGTTTCCCAAAAGGAATTCCTATTTTTACAGTCACAACTCCCATTTTTGCACACATTTTAAAAAGTTGTAAATTTTACTACTGTAAATTCACGCTATTGGAGCATAGAACGGGATGATTTGACCGCGATAGGAAATGTATGCTGTCATTATGCTACCCCATGTTTCAAAGAGAGAAAACTTTGTCAAATCTGCGTGCTTATTTCTATGGTTCACTTTTTCTTCCCTGTGAAGTCCTTTTAATAAAGATTACACATTCATTTAGCATTTTATATTTGGTGTTGGTGAGAAAAATAATGTACTTTTAAAATTAACAATTCATAGTTCTATAAAACATTGTTTGGGAGCTTCCAAAATATTTGCATTGTTACATAAAAATAGGGCTCAAAAATGTATTCAAGTTTTAGGGCTTTTTCAGAGAAACTTCAATATAAACGCTAAAGAAAGTTTTTAACCATATCTGTTCTATAAATATGAATTGTTAGTTTCAAATGCCCAGCAATTTTCTCATAAAACATAAGTAGTAATGACGTTAAAGTTAAAATCAAAAATTGTAGGCAAAACCTTAATATCTCAAATACCCCTGTGTTATTTTTGTTGTTTTTTGTGAAATTCCTTGTGTTTTCCCAGTTTTTTACAAGTGTAAAAAATGTATGGGTTTTCTCGGATAACCTAAACAATTATCTCTCCACGTGCTAAAGGTCCCGAAATCAAATTTCATATACCGGTGTCAATACCCACTCACAAAAACATCCATTATGTCTGAGGCGTTAGACTCGTATCTTACCTGGTTGGCGTTGACAGAATTTTGAGGCTTGAATATTATATTAGTGGGGCTGTTTTCAATTTTCGCTATGAATTTTCCATCCTCTCTCACCAATAATGTGGAAACATTTCACAAAACTACCCTTCTCATACTTATACCAAGGATGTAATAAACGTGTAACTATTTTACTAGTCATAATCAATTATGAATTGTGATAGAGCCTGTTTATTATATTTATTTAGTAAATAAATCATAGCTCTGTAGTTATTGAGTTGGGAACGCTATATTTAGATTATGTCCAAACATCGGGAGACAGGTTGTAGGGGCTCACATTCGTGACTGAGCTTAGAGTCTGGTGGACAATCTCAAGTGGATACACTGTGGATCATTGGAGTTTGTTGATCTATATATGATATGTTCAATTACAGAGTTAATTCAGAATTATTTCATCCATATTTTCTTCCCATATTTCTTTTAAATGTATAATATTTGTAGATTGTTAATTATGGTGTAATCTTATTGATAGTAAAAAAAAAGTTAAATTAAATACAAATTAAAGTATTTTTAATACTAAAATAAAACAAAAACTTTTAACATTGCACATCACGGACTCCTCACAAGGCCACATGTGACTTCATGGATTCTTCACAAGGCCACATGTGACTTCATGGATTCTTCACAAGGCCACATGTGACTTCATGAATTCTTCACAAGGCCACATGTGACTTCATGGATTCTTCACAAGGCCGCATGTGACTTCATGGATTCTTCACAAGGCCGCATGTGACTTCATGGATTCTTCACAAGGCCACATGTGACTTCATGGATTCTTCACAAGGCCACATGTGACTTCATGGATTCTTCACAAGGCCACATACTTCATGTACAGCAAGGGTCAGTTTCATAGTCGTACTAATTAGTACGTCTCAAGTGCGGCGCTTTACTAAATACGCAAGATGACGTCTACCTAAACTCAAATGGAATGGGCCAATTTCACACATGAAACTGGCCCTAAATTTCTCCAAAACTGTAAGACGTTCCTTACCTTAATACAAGTTAATGTCTTTTTAGTAACCCCTAAAGGAGTGAACGGTTTTTAAGTCTTATTTCTTCCTTTTTATTTAACAAGGAATAATTTCTCTCTTTCTCTCTCTCTCTCTCTCTCTCTCTCTCTCTATATATATATATATATATATATATATATATATATATATATATATATATAGAGAGAGAGAGAGAGAAAGTATTAATAGAATAACCCTTTTTTTAAAGAAAGAAGGAAAGAAGAAAGAATACATCATGAATATTGGCTCATTTTTAAATTCAACTGAAATTACTTAATGTACAAAAACACTTAAAAATATATATATGTCAGCTTGTATTAAGGATTATAAACTAATATAAAATCGCTCAATAATGTAGTTCTACAAACTAAACATATCAGCAGTTAATAAAACACTTCATGTTATGAAATTGTAGGAATACAATTTAGTTTGAGAATGTATAGTTTATAAATAATGAAGAGAATAGGTAGGCCTATTTGACGAATACAAGTATAGGGGAGCTGCCTTAGTAGTTGACTCGAACCACACATTAAAAAGGAGGAGTATATTCCTGGCGTAAGTCGACCTCTCGTTTCATAAGCTTGTTTTGTTTGTCCAGTTTGAGCTGCGGTCACCGCCAGTTTACGATATCCTTGCTAAACGCGCTCATTTACAAGCTCAGTCACATCCTCCCCCTCACCCCCATCTAGAGAGAAACGAGCAGGAACGATCAGTTAAGGCGGTGTGTGCCGGTGGCTTAGAAGAGAGCCGACCTAACGGAAGGCTAGTTAGTTCAACTGGACGCGTGGTGTGGTTTGCATAAATCTGTATTAGCTTGAAGCGGGAGTGAGACGTTCCGTAGCGTTTTACTAGACACACACAAAAAAAGATCATTCCGGCCAGCTTGAGTTCGTTTTGTCTAGTAAAAATAAAAAAAATCATAAAAGCTCACTTTCATGTAATGTTTGTTTTTAAAGCCTAAAAGTGAGTTTAAATTACTTGGTTAACTGAACGTGACCTTAAAACTGATCTTAAGTCTGGTCACTACAATCAGTGTGCACATGAAAAAATGACATAGGATTCGTATAGTCTGGTTTACTGGTGACGATGAGGTCTTGGTTCGAACTCCAGCTGGGTATAGTGCAGCGTTCTTACACCTAAATACGGGTACACTTCCTCTCGAATTTTACCTTCCTCGTCCATACCATAGCACGTCTTGTTAACTGTTCGGGTTGTACGCCTATGTACCTACGCTAATGTATTAGGGATATGGATGGTTTAATTGAGAGTAAGTGTATCCGCATTTGCGCGGAAGGAGATTGGAACATCATTTAGGAAAAACCACCCTCAGTACACTCAACTGGGATTCAAACACCGATACCCCCATTATCGGCAGTCTAGTATATTGTGAGAGTGACGTCTTAGACCATGAGGCCACCAAGTCGGGTCAGAATAAGTTAAACTATTAAGAAATGTTATAATAATAGTTATAATAATGACACGGCTTTAAGGACGAAGTTAAGGATTCACCTTCTACATTTAACAAAACATTGTGATGACGTTCTAATTTTAGCCTGATATTATAATCACTGGTTCGATTCTCAAAGAGAAATGAAAACATATCAACGTAAATATTATATAAAAGGTAGCAAGAAGTGACACTGAAAAAAGTAACAACAGCACTAATGACGAATGTTTCCATAGATGATAGATATACCCTTATTTTGGTTGAAAGAGCAGTTTAGATCATTCAAACATATTTATTTATGGCCAAAATTGATAACATTTTAATATAATATTATTGTTATTTTATAACTATTAATAATATCTGTCAAAAGTTACAGCTTCAGATAACATGACTTGATATATGAATATATCAAAATTGTTTTAGTAACTATAGTAACTGTCTTCAACTGTCCTTTCTACCAAAATCATACTATTGCTACACTTTCATAAGTTCATTTTCAAACTTTTATAAGATGTTTTCTTTGAGGTGATTTAAAATATTTATTTCATAAATAAAATAGGGCCTATACAATATAAAGCTAAGAGTTCTCTTTACATAATAATTGGGTGAGTTAGTAGGAGCTTCAAACCACCTTAACAAACTTCCTAACTTAATTTCGCCTGAAGAGAACACTTTAATTTACAAAACAAGTCGCATCAATAGAACGCCCATTTCCTATTTTGCAGATAAAACTCACTATTATATTTGAGGTTGGAGGATTTCTAAGGAACTGCACAGCTCCAATTTGAGATGCAAGTATATATATATATTGAACCAACCAAACGAACCGGGAATGTCGGGTGTACTAAGAATAGTGTTTCTTGATTAGTTTCCTTCCAACCAAATGTGGGTCAAGTTGCATTTCCTCTACTATTTCACCTTCCTCATCCCATTCTATTAGAGTGATTAGTGAATGCATGTACCCGAACTGGTCTAAGAACAATATTATTTTATCAAAGCGTTATACTGCTTATATTTGGAATGAACATGTAATAAAGTAAATAAAATGTACGTATATTCAATAAAAACCAACCTTATTTAATTTTTATCCAAATTAAAATCGATAGGCTTAGCAATGTAATATATACTTTCAAACCCTTTAAATTATAAATTTACGTTTTATTGAAATTCTAAAATTGTTTATATTTTTAGTTAGAGCTTAATCAATGAATACAAGTATTATTGTAGTGCAAGCTCTTTTG
>CABFVZ010001894.1:0-50414 GCA_902151445.1 Timema monikensis | reverse complement strand
GTGCAAGCTCTTTTGCCCCCCCCCCCCTCCCCCCCACATATGACACACCGGACCACTTTGATGTATCAGCCGAAACGCAACTTGTCTAGTATTACCTAATATAGATGATTAAATCAATATAAATAAAAACCTAATCTTCTTAAAGTATTTCAAAAATATGTTTGTTTCTATCAGTGAAGAGAAAGCGCTCTTGGTTTGCAGTTTTTGTGTCTCCATTCCATGGACACGTCTTAATGTGATGAATAAAACAAGCACGAGACTTGCTTGGCATTATTTTGTTTGAAGGAGCACTCGCGATATTAGAGCGAGCAAAGCAACAGAAACAACCGGGAGTTCTGGTTGAGAGCTAAATAAATGTTTGTTGGTGACAGTGAGGTAGTGAATAGGTGGGCGCCACCCACTAAAAATATATATCTCTTCTTTTTAGCAACGCGTCTTACTACCCATTAGAGCAATACGTCTAAGTACTAATTACGCTAATGGGTCAATGATGAGTAAGGTTGAATTTTAGATGAGGTGGAAGGAAAATGGCAACACTTTAGAAACACTACACTCTCATTACAACTAACGGTGATTCGAACCCCATCCTCCTTCTATCTGCAGTCTAGTTCGATTGAGACACCCTAGACCAGTGGTCTCCAAAATTTCTAGACCAAACCATCCCTTGGTCTCACAGTAGACTAGACGCAAATGCGGGTACAATTCCTCTAACCATAGCGTTACTCATACCTAAAACTGTTGGCGCAGTTATCATATGAGTAGGTAAACCGAACGAGTAGTTTTTCTAGTATTTAATGTTTTAGGTAATATGTTATAAAACAATGTACAACCATTTCATGTTAGAAAAACATAAATAGGAAATGTATTTTGTAAAAATCTAGAAATCAAAGCTATCACTTTTGTTTGAGTGTTTAAGTGCAGTGCAGAATTATTCAATTATGTAAATTCCCTGAATTTTCCTTATTTTTTTTATTACATTCTATGACATTTCCCTGCTACTGAAATATTCCCTGAATTTTCTAAGTTTTCTCTGTATGTAGCCACAATGTGCGAAATTCTGAACAAATCTCAAAGTTTGATTACTTATTTAAGGGTATTACGTGAGTATTTAAATCCAAACTTTCGCATTTTCTTCCCTTTGACATTTAGTTTTAGAATAAAATTTGTTGTAATTTTTATAAGAAGTTCTTTCTCTTTTAAAGAAACTTCTATGACTTTCTATTATATAGTTCTTTCTCTTTTAAAGACAGCTCGTTGACACTGGCATAAGTATTTCATTCAGATTGGAAATAAATGTTACGGAGCTCCGCACGGACTTTCTCGCTCTATTATTTAAAAATGGAGATATTGACTCAAAGTTCATAATATATTATGTGAAACGAGATATTAAACACTAGAGAGCCCAATAGTAAATTTCACTGGTTTAAAATATTATAATTTTATTTTAAAGAATTAATATCCTTAATTGTATGTTTGGACCGATAAAAAATATAAATATTGGGTCCACAAGGGTCAACACTTCGTATTAAAATTTCAACTTCCGGATAAAATTTTCGACATTTTATTAGGTATTGCTAAGCTTCATGCCATCGCATTACTATTACATTCCACCTTTATAAATGTTGACCAATTAAAAATGTAAATATTGACTATTGTGTCTAAAATAGATAGAACATTGTTGTACAAACATTTCTCCTAAGAGGTTTAAGGAAAAATAACATACACTTTTTGAGAGACTTACTTATATTTAATTACTCTATGGCATTGGAGAATTATTGCGTTAAGACTTAAATAGTATATGTTTACAACTAAAGCTCACAAAATTGTTTCCGAGATGTTTGCAAATATCTCAGAAACTGTTGCTTTTATAAAAAAAATATGTCTAATAAAAGTTTTTTATTTCTAATAGTCCTACAATTTTGCAATTATAAGTTGTTTAGTATCTCAAATAGTTGTGGAGATACGGAAATTAACGCTTCTGTAAAGTACCCTAAAAATTATTTTCATGGGAAAATGAAAATAGCCAGTTTATTTATAATTTTAATCAACGCTTAGATACGAGTTTTAATCAAAATCGTTGGAGCATATTTTGAGAAAACCTATTTTTTCTCTTTCCGCCCCTTATAAAACTACTCTTAATTTTAAGTTTTAATAGACCCAGAGACAGACGGCATTGCAAAGACTATTTTTTTAGAGTTCGGGGGGTCATGAGATGTCGACATCCATCAACATTTCAGGTTTATTTTTTTTACGGTCACAATACTTCTACTTTAATGTCCAAAAAGTTAAAAAAATATATATATATAATGGCGTATAGATTGAAAGTTATTGATTTTATAAAAATATGTTTCGAATAAAATATTTGTATTATAAATAGACCTATATATTTGTAATGACAAATAATTTCATATCTCAAATAGTTTCGGAGATATTATAAAAAATGTTAATTTACGCATCAGACCAGAGCCCTTAAAGCCATTTTGTTTGAAATATTTATTAATGTTTATAAATGAATTATTATTATTAGCACCGCGTCTTACTACCCGTTCGGGTTATACGCACTTACGCTAATGTGTAATGGTAGGGTGATTGTGAGATGAAGTGAAGGACCTACAGTTTAACGTGGAATCCGAACCACGGTGGAGACCTGGCATTCCCCACATTCACAAAATGTCTTGTCAGAGGTGAAGGAAGGGTTTGGTAACCTTATAAATGAAAATGAAAATTAATCAAAATCGTTAGAGGGTCATTCCGAAATCTAGGGACAATTTACACTTTTCAACTGGATAAAATTAAATTTAAATAAAATGTATAAGTTATACTATAGTTGTGATCATCATTGATTGGTAGTTACAAAAATACTATAGAATGAAATCAAGAACATTTACTTTGGTAAATAAACATAAAAACTTATTTTTAACAAACATGGAGGTGACACAAGTTGCCATGGTGGTGACAATACAGTACATGGAGGATTGGAGGTGACAACAGTTGGAATGTAGGTGTCCATATAAACATAAATAGTGGTATTCTGTACCTTAAATGCAATAATATGTAAAACTAAAATGTTAAACTTAACTACTTAACTTTTTACTCATTAGTTAAAAACTAACATGTATAATAGTAGGCCGCACAAAACTGGAAATGTGTTTGAGTACTGGCTTAAGAATGCACAGATCGAACTGGGATCATGTCTCAGGCTGTTTGATAGGGTACAAACTGGTAGCACCTTCAGATCATACGAGTCATTGCCTCTGTAGTAAAAAAACACATGTGTGTAGTGTGACTTGTTGGTGAGATCCACCAAAGTGCATGCTTTGTATTTCCTTTCCATATTTACACACATAATTTCAGCAAAATCAATATGGATAAGAACATCAGTACATTTGAGGTTCTGCTTTAAGTCAGCAATTGCTTTATAGTGATGATTGATGTTATAAATGTGCCCCATATAACTAGGCAATGCATCAACAAGCAGGTTGAACAGTTGTTTCATATATGTAGAGACAGTTTCCTTAAAAACCTTTACATATTGTATTTATTTTCCTTTAACACAAATCCTCTCTTTCTTCCTTGACCACTGCTGGTATGTTGTTTCTTTATCTTCAAACTCCTTTGCTTCTACCTGATTATCCTTACAGTCATCACACTTCCTTTCCACACATTGTTTGCTGCTGGGTTTCTCATTGCAAATTAATACTTTAATCAAATCATCTGGTCTCTTGTACTCAATAATGTTGAGGTGCTTCAGAGGTTCAAAAATCATGTCAAAGTCTTCATGTTTTGTACAGAGACAAGTATCCCGCTTATGGATATTAGGTGAAAGGGCCCAAAATGGATGCAGGAAGCAGAATGTAGAGTAAGCAATATTGTAAGAATGTGATTCATTGAACTGTTTGTGTAGCACCCTTAAACTATTGTTCAGTATTCTTCTCTGTTTTTTAATTTTGTTTCTTGTTATAACATTCTTCTTTCCTGGTTCTATTCTACTAACTTCATCCTTCTCAAAAAATTCAACAACATCATTTTTCAAGTGCAATGAAATTTCAGTGTCATACTTTCGCTTTACAAAAACAGACTTTATTTTCTTCCCTTCATTCTTTTTGTGGCGCTTATGTGAAAGAAACTCCTTGGTGTGAGAAAAAAGCGTGTATTTTTTTTAAAAATTTTGCCACTTAGAACTCTAGCAAAAACCTGACGAGCTTTTGAATCTTTGTTTGCATTGTAATTGTAGGCTATCTGCGTAGTAAGTGCTTCTCTGAACTGCAAACGTTTCACTACTTTAGTAGACACTTTCTCACCATTTAAGAATTCTCTAACTCTTGTTCGTGGACTTTCATTATTCTCTTTTTGTTTACGTAATCTGTAGTACTTTGCCTTATATTTAGCTGCACTTTTCGAAAGCCTATTGAGCTTTCCTTCAAGTTCTTTTATCTTTCGGTGAGCCTGTAATCTGTTCCTTAAAACCCTTTTATGGCCTGCATTCTTCCTACTTGAGCCAGCCCTACTCAGTATGCCATTGCTAGGCCCAGCAGCAGAAACAATGACTTCTCTTGCTTCTGTGCCACTTAATGACGGAGTGACACACACACTAAAATTATATTAAGTTCACTATCTGCCTCTTTCTATGTCTTGTCATCCTTTCAACCCATTTTTTCCTTTGCTGTCTCGTATCTCTTTCACTTAAATCTGAGATTAATTTTATTTTCCCCTCTTCCTTTCTTTTAGGCCTATTATATCTCTCTCATTCCATTCTTTTGAATTCATCATAATGTATTGGATAATTTTTTATCTTAGTCCTATGCTCCATTTCTGCAACTCTTTTCTTTTTTTAACATCTACTAAATTCTTATCAGAAGTTTTGTTTCTTGCCATGTTTATTTCTGAAAACAAATTAATATTAATATTTTTTGTATAAAGTAAATGTTATTTACATTATATTGTAATGATTTGAACTTCAGATTCTTATACTAAGTCCATTCCTATTGTTCATGGGGTACCCTATATTAAAACATCACAATATAAATTTTCCATTCTTGAAAAAGTTATGATGCAAGAAGAAAATAATATTCACACACAAAACTTGTAATTGTTTACATTTAGTGAACAAACTGTTGATAGAATTAATATTGAAATATTTCTCACACATTGATTATGTCCATGATGGAGAGATACCAAACTTTTTAAACCTTGAAATCACATAACTACCACTGTTAAATCAGCAAAGCTAAATAATTACACCAATTTATGCAATAAAATCTGAAAGGTTATCATTTATGAAACAAAAAGTTAAAAAAATGAATTATATTCACTAAGTAAATGATACGTTACTTTAGCACAGATAATTTTAAATTTAGTATTTCACTCTTTTATGTCACCTCCATGAATATATTGTCACCTCCATGCTAGATTAAGTACATGGAAGTGACAACCATGGAGGTGACAAATATAAGGTTTTATCTACACAGAACCTAAACTATAAATTACTAAGCCACATGGTTTTGGCTTTCATCCAATGTTAAATCATTAAATCTCACTTCAAAGGGAACAATTTTTTATATATATAAGAACAACAATTTAATAACACCATGGAGGTGAACATCAATAAAAATATTCTTCAGTAACAAGGAAATAACCCACATATAAGTCAATTAAAACACTCACCTGTAGGATTGAAATGAAACACAATACAAGATGGCTACTCAGGGCTTTCTCTCACATGGCTCCTTTGTCCTCACTACACAATTTAGTGGATTTTTAAGGAAGTTCTGTTCAGACCATGGAGGTGACATTGTAACAAGGAACACTCCTTGAGATTTAGATTACTTAGTTAATAAATTCAGTACAATTATGACACTTACATCCTGGAATTACTGTTTTATATTAAACTTCATCTCATTTATTTATAATGGATTCTTAAAAGGTGTTATAAATTTGGAAGCCTCAAACTCTAGTGACATGGGGGTAGTGACATGCCATGGAGGTGACATTTCACCATAAAAAAGGATGTTTTATATTTATAATCTTTTTTGTAATAACTTGTACATTTTTTATTTTCTGTGCTACATATTCATTATATTAAAACAATAGTATATGTGTTAAAATAATTAACACAAATATTAAAAAAAACTGTTTACATAAATTGTCCCTAGATTTCGGAATGACCCTAGAGCCAAATTTTGAGAAAATTGACTTTTTCACTTTTTGCCCTTCAGTAAACTACCCTTAATTTTAGGGGTAGATATCAAGTCCAAAAACCCCTCGGGGGAACTCTATGAAAACCATAGATACCAAGTTTTAGCTCAATCGGTAAAATAGTTTAAGCTCTATATGGAGGTAGAGACAGACAGACGTAAATTCAAAAACCATTTTTTCGGATTCAGGGAGTCATGAAACGTCAAGATTCATCAAAATCTCGAGTTCGATTTTTTTGAAAATCACAATACTTTCTCTACCTGTAAGATGGCGAGAAAGTAAAAATTGACAATATTTATTACTGATGTAATTATTTAGTGTTAAAAAAACAAATACATGATAACCGAAACTCTCCTTACGGAGGCTGACGTAACTTTGATGGGCCAAAGTTTGAAAAACGTTGCCTTAGACGCGGGTAAAAAATATAATGATGGGGAAGTAAACAATTAAATTAGGATGAAATCACGTTTCATATTAGATAACACACACACGCACATACACATATACATATACATATACATACATACATATACATCTAATCACGCCGTTCCCCTGCGGCAGTGATTCCCAACCAGGGTTCCGCGGGCCCATGCCTGGGGTTCCGTCAGAAATTGCAAAAGATTGCGAAAAAATAGTATAACTTTCCACTTTAAAAAAAAAATTAATAAACAAACTAAAATATTAAGGTTTCAACATGACATAAATAAAACAAAGAAGCATTTTGAAGTTTTACCTTGGTTATATATTTGCTTGATAGTTATTTAAGAAACGATATAAATTTAGGGTGCATTCTTAAAGACGGCTGAAGGGTGCATCCCACACTGCGATGTTTGGTTTCTTACTCGCGGAAATTGTCTGTTTTCATTTCTCTTTGATAGTGGTGGCTCCAGATTGTCTTCAGTGAAAACAATATATCTTGCCTCCTGAAACTAGCATATCTGGCAGATATTTATAAACACCTGAGTAAGTTGAACACCAACATTCAAGCTCCCAAGAAACATATTTTGACGTGTACAGACAAACTTGAAGCATTCAAAAATAAAATTGGGGTTTGGACAGTAACCTCTTTCTTAGGGTAATTTTGAAATGTTACTCCTATTTTCTCATCCTCAGAGCATTACAGCTGACAGCCACCGTGAAGCCGTTATGACCCTGATTTACGGCCATGTATAATTTCTGTCTGATAATCTGGACAAGTACTTTCCTTCTTTGTCATCAGAAGAGTATGTTTGGGTCAATAACCCTTTCACAGATACTCCAAGCAGTTCAGAAAACGTACCCAGCCTTAAGGAAGAATAACAATTGACTGAACTGAAGTATGTTCGCACACTACAAATTAAATGTAATAAATTGTTATTAGATATATTTTGTATATCAGTGAAAACATAGTTCCTTCCATCTCCCATAGAGATATAAACATATTGCTATACTTCTCAACATCGTACTTGTGTGAGCAACCATTTTTGTGTGAAACGAATAAAAAAACCAGAGAGAGGAATAATAGACTGCTATCTGTGGAAAAAGAATTATGTGTGTGCCTATCAAAGATGCGACCACGAATTAAGTTGTGTTCAAAAAAAGCAAGTCCAAGTTTCACATTAAATTAAGTGATAATAGGAATCATTGTTATTCTACTGAAACTTGTATTATTTCCAGTTGTGAGTTAATAATAAAACAATAAAATGTAACTTATTTTTTCGTTGAGTCTATAAAAAAACATTATATTAATACAAAACTATTGTAAAATATATACACCAAGATTGTTTATAACCAGTAAGCCAGATGTAAACTGAAAATGTTTGTAATTTTTTTTTATTAACAGTAATATTAGTAAGATAAATATTAATAGGCAGTAAATACTTGTATAATATTTTATTCAAAAGTATGATTTAATTATTATTTACTAATAACCCATTTTTTTACGTCTTTTTATTTAATTTAACCCTATCGAATATATTAATGTCAGCCAGATAGGAGTTTCATGAGATTTTTCAAAATATTTCCAGGGTTCCTCCAAACAAAACAAGTTGGGAATCACTGCCCTACGGGGTAGGCAAGAAAAACTGCATTTATTTTTTTTAAACTAAAACTTAGTACTTCCATCCTCACTAACTTCCTCCACACTTAGGTTTCTTGCATACTTAATGTTAGCTTTATTTTAGCCCGAGATTATGACGATTCTTTACGTTTTATGTGACCCTGAATCCAAAAATGCAGATTTTACTATATGTCTCTACTCTCATTTCCTTGTCTGTGCCCCGGGCCTGGATCCAAAACAGCTTGATGAATTTTAGTAATATTCACTATAGTTGTAGTAAGGAGAAATATGGAATTATAATAAGAACGTACTTAGATGTTACATTTACTTAAATTGATTGGTATAACTTCTTAGGTCCATTAAATCAAGATCATTTTTCTTATTTTATATTAATTTAATTGACCTAATAAGTTATACCAATCAATTTAAGTAAATGTAACATCTATTGTATGTTACTTATATTATAATTTGATGAATTTTGTTAGAATTTGATGTACTTAGATGTTATATGGCTATTAATCAGGATATTTTTTTATTCTGATCCTATCCCTTAAATTAAAGGTATTTTAATTAGGGTTCAGAAAGATTGACAAGCGTGCGAGTGAGCGACTGGGTGGCCAAACTGGCGAGCGAGCACGTGATTAACAAGT
Source organism: Timema monikensis (assembly GCA_902151445.1). NCBI lineage: Eukaryota > Metazoa > Arthropoda > Insecta > Phasmatodea > Timematidae > Timema > Timema monikensis. Next base: position 41,531 of record CABFVZ010001894.1, on the reverse strand, counting down.
AGTTCTCGATAATTGTTGACGAGGAGGCAAAGGTTCGAATCTTGGCTCAGTGAACTGAAAGAGATTTTTGACAAGTGATTTATTGTTGTGGTTTTCTCATCCTCTCTCCACGCTAATGGCGATTCTTATTTGTAAAGGCCTACTTTGATTATAATATTGAAGTATTTTAACATATCATTTATATATATTAATATATATAAATGAAATATATATATTAATATATATATATAAATGATATATATATATATAAATATATATAAATGATATATATATATGAATATATATATAGATATATATAATGAGATATTTATAAATGATAAATATATTAATATATATAAGTGATGTATATATTAATATATATAAATGAGATATATATTAATATATACATCACTTATATATATTAATATATATAAATGATATATATATATATATAAATGATATATTAATATATATAAATGATTATATATAAGTTTACAGAAAAAATACCTTTGAAAATGTTCTTTTAAGCGATAATACAAAATATGAGAAAGTTTGTATGATGGTGTAGTAACATTTGTTATTTTTACGTTTACCTGTATTGACAGCCGGTGTTTATGTTTACATGTATTGACAGCCAGTGTTTATGTTTACATGTATTGTGAGCCTGGTTGATTAGATTGTGAGACAGTCAGTTTAAGAAACATAACTAAGACAGTATGTCAATGATGATAGTAAGGTTATTTAAAAGTAGGAAATGCAAAAAAGACAGAAAACGTCTTATAAGCTATAGGGTGGTTCATAACGTACTTAACAAGTGGTGTAAAATAAGATGGGTACAATTTAGCCTCAAGAGAACTAAAATTTGGGAATAGACTTTTAATAAGAATAAATAAGTATTCATTACAAACCCAATGTAACCTTGGAACATTTTATACAAGCCGTCATAATTTCATTACAAGAGAAAAAAGTTTTTTTTAAATTCAAATTAACGAAAAGGTACATTGTGATATCGATGAAATTTACAAATTTTAAAAATCTTTTATAATTGAATTAAAAGTTATTTACCATAATATATTTTATGTATATAAATAATGTATATGCATTTTGATGTTTTAAATTAAGTATCTAAATATGTCTAGCAAAAAAAGTTAAAATATGAATAGTTTACTTGTATTAGTATTTCAACCAAGGATGTACTCACTGTTGAGCCAAGATAACCATAGCGAAGCTTCATCTATTTCAACAGACTCTTTCTATTTCCGTTACCACCGATATTTTCACTTATTTTTCGTGTTATTCTTCAGTCTCTCGGCAAGGGAAAAGAGCCTGTTAAAAGGGTAGAACTTAATCGACAATTGTACTGGTGTTTAGAACATAAATATCTACACTGGCTGTGCAGCCCAATATTTCATGGAGGAAACAGGAGGAAGATAAGTTGTTGTGCCTCACTGTTCAGTCCGTACTTGCACAGGCCGCGCCAACAACCCTCTCTACTGTCTGGTCCGCTCCGCTACCGAAACAATATCTCCGACTTTTTTCCTGCCCCTACCCACATGGGTCGGAACACAACGTCACCGTCGTCGTGACATCAGCCGGTTACCCCCGAAGCCACAAGGAAAGGATAACAGTTCTGGTGCCTAAACGTGGGGCGACTCAAGACACAGGACGGATGTCCAACGGACCAACTACACGACCCCAAAACACCACGCAACTCTTCCGGGAGTGAACAAACCTCGGTGGTGCCAAAACAACCTCAGCAAAGAAGACAAGACAAGATGGTTATGACCAGAAGTCAAATGTGTACCGACCCATCGTGTACCCCAGGAGGAGACCGGCACTATGTAAACGGTATATCCTGCAAAAAACCCTACCATAACCTACGCATTGGTTGGGCAGACGAGCCACGTGACAACAACGAACCAGCTTACCGTTGCACTAACTGCGTTGAGTCACCGGTGGAAATACGTTATTTCCCAGGGTTAACCTGTACCGGGGAAGACGGCCGAGAGATTGTATGCAAGGACTGCCGACAATACTACCACTACAAGTGCCTGGGTTGGAAAGATGAGACTAGATACCTCAGTGAACTCTTCTTCCGATGTTCACCATGCCAATCCTCCACCGCCAGCGCACCACCATACCGCCTCCACCTGAATGCCACCTACCAATGCCCATATCCAAGCCCCTACCCATCACCAGACTTTCACAGTCGAGGGCATGAAGACCCTATTACCTTCACTCAATGCTGTGAGGTTGATCTCAAAACCACTCGAGTATACCCGCGAGAATGGGTACATATCACACAATGGCAACTCAAGGACACTGCCACCCAGTGGTGGAAACTTTACGGGGAATATATTATGACTTGGGAAGAGTTCAGACAACGTCTAACGCACCACTTTGCTAGTGCAACTATCATAGCCTTTCTCCAAGCGGGGCTATACGGGAAGGAACAAACACAGACCAAGCCCGTCGAGATATTCCTACGACACAAGACACGGCTGTATAAACGCTTGGCCCCCACCGCCCCCTCAAAGGAGATAATCTCCATGTTAATTAAACTAGTCTGACCGGGACTAAGACCTTTTCTTCAAGCCCCAAACACACAAGAGTTGGAAGAACTGATCATTAGGGCCGTATTTGTGGAACAAGACCTGGCTAAAAATCCTGCTAAAGTGACAACACGCCCCATGAAGACCCCAGAAACCACATCTGAACCACGACCTCCAAGATGCTACCACTGCCCAGTGCTAAACCAACGCCAGCAAGAGAAGGAAAGACTGGGAAACGCCCAAGCCTATGGACAGCAGGGCCACACCGATGGGAGACAGGAACCAGGGCCACCACGTGTAATAAACAGCGTCAATCATTCTACATCCCGACCACTTCTCAGAGTTGTGTGAAACTCTTCATGGTCCTCTACTAGATACCGGCTACCACTAATTTCATCCAATACCAACATCTTACCCCTACAAACATGAAGAAGTTAATCCCCTTCCCCACACACATCCACCTGGACCAACACCAAGAAGTCTTCCACACTCAACGACCTCTACGTACAACACGCAGCATCAACCATCAAATTCGACTTAAAGACAACGAGAACCCCAGCCAAGGAGCCGCATAAAGAGAAGAATGGGTGAGGGGAAATCAAATGGCATATCAACAAAGGTACACCCAACCTCCATCACGGCACAACAAACACTTCCAAAACGACGATCTAGTGCTAGTTCGAACCCACCCCCTCTTTAACGGTACAGAAGCCTACTACGCCGGTTTTACACCCAAATGGGAAGGACCTTACCCGGTGAACAAACAAAGAGGAGGGGTCTACTGGGTTACTTACCCAAATGGGCAATCAAGAAAGACACATAGTGGACAACTACGTTCTGCACCCCCCGGCGAGAAAATCAGGGAACGACAGCTACAAGAACGACCCACAACAGAGGACCCCAAGCCCTCTACCTCTGAGGACACAAAAGGGCCCGACCCTCCCCTATCATGCAGTGCAGAATGGAGTCTTCGACCTCGACGACTTCCCATCCTGCCAAAACATTGGGAGACCAAAGATCACAGTGTGCGGTTACCCCACCTGGTGCGTGACGCAAACATCACAGTGCGTAGTAACACAAACAAAGTTTGGGAAACAAACAATACATTGCGTGGTTACACTAACCCTGTGCGTGATGTAAGCCAAACAGTGCGTGGTTACCTTAACCCCGTGCGCGATGCCAACATTACAGGGCGTGGTTACACAAACCCAGTGCGTGATACAAACCTCACAGTGCGTGGTCACACCAACCCAATGCGGGACACGAACAATACAGAACGTGGCTACGCCAACCCGATGCATGCAGCAAACGACACAGTGCATGGTCACACCAACCCAATGCAGGATGCAAATGACACAGTGCATGGCTACGCCAAGCACATGCGTGAAGCAAACAACACAGTGCGTGTTTTCACCGACTCATTGCGTGACGCAACCATCACGGTGCGCGGTTACACAACCTCAGTGCGTGACGAAAGCCACACCGTGCGTGGTTACACCCACTCATTAAAACACTGTCAAAGTGAGGCCTTATAAAGGGCCGATTATGTGGGGTAATTTGGTGGCCCTGAAAAGGGCCGTTTTCTGTCAGGTATTTGTTGGCCCTAAAAAGGGCAACATTGTGTTTTTTTAAATTTTATCTCTCATGTATCGATGTTTATTTTGTTTGTTTGTTTGTTTGTTTGTTTGTGGTAGATGGTGTTGATAGGAACTATTGCAGTCAATCTATATCAAAACTATTATAAGACTAGCTCTAAGAATGCATTAGTAAATAATTTGTTAATTTAGAAATAAGAAATATTATAAAATGATGTAGAATACTTTATGTAAGCCAGGAGTCACCCATATGTAAGTCACTACTCACGTTGCCGGGACTCTATCCTACCTCCCACCGTGACTCACGTTGCCAGGACTCTATCCTAACTCCCACCACGATTCACGTTGCCAGGACTCTATCCTAACTCCCACCACGACTCACGTTGGCGGAACAATCTCGCCGACCTTTTTCTTACCCCTATACACACGGGTCGGAATACGTCACCGTCGTCGTGACACAACCAGTTACCCCCAAAGCAGCAGGAAGGGATAACAAAGTAATGTATTCGAATCAGAGTACTCAGCCTTTCATTATATTTCAATTCTATGCAAAACTCTACTGTTTAAAGATTTCAATTAAGCCCCAAATTCACAATTCATATTTCGGTATTTTCAGCATTTTTCGAGATTTTCTGTGTTTTATCGGTATTTTATAAAAAAAAAAGGTATTGATTTCCTGGTTCGTGGGAACCCTGTGGCCTACCTAATATGAACATAGTTATAATGAACAATCAACGCTGAATTTTAATGGGTAATTAACCAAAATGACGGATGAAAACAAGGAATTAATGCATATCAACAAACTATTACGTTCACCTGTGGGCACATCACTTGGCGTATGAATGCTCTTCAAGTGAAGGCTCTACCCTCTCTAGCTTGCTGGTAAATAACTGAAAAAAGGACACACATATAGCTCGGTGTTGCACCAACACAACCGATTCAGCTTCCAAAAGATCAAGAGAGCGAGATGGAGAAGACAGAATGTTGAGTGATGGGTGCCACGAGAAAGAAAGAGGTGAGAAAGTACTCAGTCCAAGAGTATTGGTTCCCCCTCTCCAGTTACATGCACTCCCCGCATTCATCTTTTATCTGATTCTCGAAGCCGTGACCTCTCCACTGCATCCATCTCATCTCATGTACAGTTCCATTTTCATTGGAAAGACCGTTCAGAAAATACTAAATAAATCTTGTGGCCAAAACCGATAGCATTTTATAATATTTTATTAGTGTTATTTTAGAGGTTTTGACAGCTCTAGATACACGACTTGACGTATTAATACGTTAACGTATATCTAAGAGACCTATCAATTATGGCTTCTCATGGAATTGTTCTATTTTGTTCTTTCCACTCTTTGTTTGAGATGATAGAATAAAGAATAAATATTTCTGTTTGTATGCTCCAGGTCTCATTGCTCATATAGGCTATCAGTCTATTCACACTGATTGGATTAAGATTAGGGAGGTTTGAGTCTCAACCAGCCCGTCACAAGCAGAACCTGGAAGATGAAAAGAAACCCTTTGATTGTGTGTCTGCTTGTGGGGGTTGAAGTAGACTATACATTAAATATGAATCTCTTTAAAGTAGGTAAACTATAATTGAAACAACTTGAGTGATCCTTTTGAAACAAATACTTACTATGGTTAGTAGTAATGTTATTAATGGGTTAAGAGATTATTTCAAAACCAAAAAGGTCATGAGCATCATAATAATAATTATTATTATTATTAGCACCGCGTCTTACTACCCGTTCGGGTTATACGCACTTACGCTAATGTGTAATGGTAGTGTGATTGTGAGATGAAATGNTTCGGGTTATACGCACTTACGCTAATGTGTAATGGTAGGGTGATTGTGAGATGAAATGAAGGACCTACAGTTTAACGTGGAATCCGAACCACGGTGGAGGCCTGGCATTCCCCACATTCACAAGATGTCTTGTCAGAGGTGAAGGAAGGGTTTGGTAATCAGATAAATCTGTGCCGGGACCAAGGATTGAACCCCGGCCGCCAGCACAGAAGTCTGACACCTTACCCCTAGACCACCAGGTCACCAGCATCATAATCACACACAAATAACTATGGAAAGAAAATACACAAGATCAAAAAAATGAATGCACTATTAGGAAATATCTGGGTGAGAGAAGAGAACGTGGCTTATGCCTTAGATTCGCCATGTAAGTAAAGATAATAATAATAATAATAATAATAATAATAATAATGATAATAATGATAATAAAGTTAGCTCCTTCACGTCCTTCCTAAGGGAGAGTTCTGAAGAACCTCACCAATAAAGACAACATGATCAAGTTATTAGAAGCTAGAGGGAGACTTTAGATAGCAAAAGTTTATTTTTAGAGCTTATTTTTAACACCAATGTTAACAAATTCTTATTTTAAGTGTTAAGAATGAGCTTATTAATAAGAAATTCACCAACAGTGACGTGTATAAGGGAGGGAGGGAAACAGTGAATCGTAAATAATAAGTGCACATCAACCATAGCGAACCCATCCTAGATTCGAACCTCGGCCTCCTTATCACTAGCAATCCAGTCTTATGCGAGATCAATGATTTACAACATATGACCATCGTTCGGTAGAGCGTCTATCTAATGATTTAAGAGTATATGGATTAATTCCAGTAATGACCAAACAATTTATCACTGGGGAAAATTGAGGCTTTCTTTTTCTCAGTGGCCGGGGTATTGGATGTTGTGTCTGTTATAGAACTAAGGGAACTTATAAGCAGTGCACTTGATTCAGATAGTGTACGTTAGATACTCTTAGTTTAAAATCAAACTACGGTAAAACACGAGATATAATTGGGTTGAGAATTCATCAGATGAACTAATGATCTATGCCTTCATTATGTCCATAATTAAAACCCCGTCACGAGTTTTAATTTGAACACACTGAAGTAAACTTGAACAATTTAATTTAACAGTAAAAGTTAGGTTTTTCTCTAAACGTGTTTGTGTTTGCTTCAACGTGCAAGTTTTTGAACAGGGTTCATGAATGATTGCGTACAAGACAAAGATAATCATAGAGGGGGGCACGGGAGAGAAGAGAAGAGCCAGTTTAAAATGAACAGGGCTCAAGAAAATAGGAACGTAGGGAATAGGGGCCAAGATACAATCTTTCCTCAGGAGCAAATTGTTATTTAATTATGTAATATTAATACTACTAAAAGAACGGCGTTTCTTTTTCTCACTTTATTTGAGGAAACCTTTAATGCCATTTGACTCTTTATTAAACTTAATAATTAAATTTTAATTTCACCTACATAAAAAGTTTAAGAAAGGGATTTTTTTACGTTAAATATTAAAAGTAGATTAATAGTAATGAGCTTTGGTTGAATAAATTATTTGTTTCAGTCATTGGAACTTCTTGTTATAGGCTACAAGTTTTACCCACCATTCAAAAATTTGAGTCTTAAAGCTAAGTACAAACGAAACATGGGGCGTTTCAGTTGATTAAATTTAATGAGTGAAGCAAATGCACAATTTACAATTAGGTAATACTATTTATGTTAGTTTATCAACCATGCAAGTCTATGTTGACGTAGACATAAATATTGGTCAAATACTGTACAAGACTTTAAATATAGTTATACTAACTTATGCGGTAAGGCCAAAAAATACATAAGTATCCCGATTGCCGATCATTTATTGATACGGGATTCGAACCCGGGACTTTGAACCAACAAAAATAAACTTCTGTATCTCTTGTTAAAAGCGATATAATTATTAGTACCGAAAGTTTTTTTAGCTCACGCTATGAAAAGTATAGTTGGAATATCTATGACTACTTAGTCGTTAACACGGGATTCGAACCCGGGACTTGTGGCTCAACAAAAAATAATTATCATACGCAATAGAGAGTTTTGTGTCTCCCCCTGATGATTTCGAGATTGTCACGCTATCTATTATCGAAAAAGTAACAGTGGGGGGCTTGAAATGAGCTGTCAGCTATTAAGGAAAACTCGTAATGTGCTCTTAATGCAAGAATGAAATTAGTGCTGATTTGCGTGAGAGATCATATTGTAGCGGCAAACTATCTATAGCTAGTTGCAGCGGAACTAATTTTAAAGAGTATATACCAGATAGTTTCAAATTATCTAGAATTAAACAAGTAATAATCAAGTAGGTGTGCGTCCGTTCAATGCTCCCGAGTTAGATACACGGTCTCAAAAGCCGCTCACCCGTCATAGACGCCTTAGACCACCTGACCATCGACCGGGGGCATACCATTCAATGAACACAACATTTGCGAGAGTGAGAAAAAAAGGGGTGGTTTTGCTGATCGACCTGATTTTCTTAGCATAGCTACGCTTTATCAGCATAGAATAGAAAAGTGCACCAGCATTTTGTTAAACCGAACTTATTCATTCAGCGCCATGGGGTATCCACAACCCGAGGACTAGCACGGTTAATGTCGTCCTTGTGTACCCGCACTTGATATCCAAACTTATTCATTCTGCGCCAAAGTGTACCCACATTTGCATGAACAGACATAGCAGGGCGTCTACCCAGCACATCCATCCTAGTCGGCAGCTAGAAGGTGTCTGGTGGATAACGGGACTTACAAAGGGTCTTGTGGGGCAACAATCGACCGGGGGCATACCACTAAATGCACACAACATTTGCGAGAGTGAAAAAATAAAAAAGGGGTGGTTTTACTAGTCGACCTGATTTTCCTAGCATGGCTACGCTTTATCTGCATAGGAAGTGCACCAGCATTTTACTAAACCAAACTTATTCATTCAGCGCTATGGGGTACCCACAACCCGAGGGGTAGCATACCTAATGTCGTCCTTGTGTACCCGCACTTGATATCCAAACTTATTCATTCTGCACCAAAGTGTACCCACATTTGCATGAACAGACATAGCAGAGCGTCTACCCAGCATGTCCATCCTCTTATAACGCTAGAAGGTGTCTGGTGGATAACGGGACTTACAAAGGGTCTTGTGCGCATAGGGCATGCGCAGATGTGCATTGGGCAACCGGCGGCATTACAGGCAGAACACCCTTTGAAGTCCCTATAAATAGACATCGAAATCATTACAGTAGGTCATTTAAATTTGTGATTGGCTCCGATAATCATCAAGATGAGTTTCGACGCGCTGGAAAATTAGATAAATTCAGGTATGTTTTAAAATAGTTTTGTATATTTTAATGGTTACTATTTTTCTTATTACGTCTTTGATGTAAAGCGGAATTTGTTCCTTTGACAGACTTTAAAGAAAACCCACCCTCACCACCTACAATGTCAGTAGCGCCGGGTAGCCCGGATCCGCTAGTTTTTCAGCGAGGGCGGAATTTGCCTGGCGGATGGCGAGTGATCCATGGGTAATTAACGTCCTGCTTTAGATTTGAGCATGATTGGCGTGTAGATTTATTTCTCACGATAGTTATTAATACGTGTTTATTTAATTTCAGACTACTGGGATCCACATGGGCTGGATTAGGGCCTGCGGGGCAACGTAGCGCCTGCAGCCAAGTGTGTGCCAGCGGCTGCCCTGACGGAGGCGGGCCCTGTACTAGAAACGACCGGTACTCGGCACGGTTCCCGACGCTGTCCTCACGCAACCACCCGTCATCCTCAGGACACCAACCGCCTTCCTCACGCCACCCCCATCATCCTCTCACCGGTAGCCTTCTACAGAGGTCAGAGCCCCAAAGACGCCGGCGGAGACTCGCTCCCCGATGTTTGGGGTGAATTAGAAGCGATAGACCGGCTGATATGTAAGTACCGTCTACAAGTAACTATACTATAGCCACTAGTTTGGAAATTTACTTTTTAAGTGCGCTCTCTTTCTCACAAACCACTATTATTTCGACAGCAAACTAAATACTTTTGTCAGCTGGCCCTTTCGAGAAGGTTGTCAAAGACAGAAAATTATAATGGTCGCTTTAGCCACATATTAAATTCACGTTTACAATGTGCTGGATCAAATATTCAGCCACCACCTTAATGCATTCGATGGCGTGTCTGTATAGCAAACTATTGGTCCCGGGTTCATTTGCCGACACGGTTGGTTTGATAAATTATCATACAGCTGGCAGGGTTTGTGAATGTTATAGTCTTAACATTTATGAATAAAAGAAGGGACCCGAGCTTTAAAATGAAAAAAATAGTAACGGTTATAAATTAAAACAGAATTATTCCCACCAAGAGTAAACTAAATTCTGTCCACTTTCTATTTTCTATCGTTACCAATTTGTGTGAATATATGTATTTCCTGAAAATACCTTATTTCATTTTTGACGTGTGTGTGTGTGTGTGTGGTTGTGGTTGCTTAGCAGGCCAACAGATAGTGTTGAAAGCCTGTTTCGAACATTAATACAGTTTTAAAAGGGGTAAATTATGTGTTTTAAGTTAACAGATTTTTTTAAAGGCATTCAGGAGAAATGATATTGTTGATTTAGCCGATCATTAAATTGAAAGAGAGATACAAACCCTATATTTTTGCCTAGACAAGGCCCCTGGTTCGATTCCAAACATGGGGTGAAAATGAGGGTGTATAACTGCCCTGGACTAAATTTTGTAGTTGTCCTAGGGTGTATTTATTACACACTTTGCGAAAAGTCCCAGGTTCGATTCCTTACATGGGTGAAAATGTAGGTTTAACCCTTCATAGTGTTAAACTAACTGCATTGGACTGTATTTTGTAGTTGTACTTAGGTTCGAGTGTATTTATTACACACAATTTGGATAATGCCCCTGGTTTGGTTCTCGCCATAGATGAAAATGTAGGTTTAACCGCTCATAGTGATAAATTAATGGCCCTGGACTGTATTTGTAGCTGTACTAAGGTTCAAGTGTATTTATTACACACACTTTGTTAATGTTGGTATCAGTTAAAGCAATTATGTTTAGGAAAAATTGTAACATAATAAAAGTAGATTGAAATTGAAAAGTTTTAATACATATTAAAGAGAGAAAAAATACGCGCATGTATGAAACAATTTTATGTAAAGTTCTTACTTTGACACGTGCTTTTGTGTTATAGTTCAAATGAAAGCAGGAAATAGCGGGACGATTCCCCCACCGCCACCGGCAGCGAGACCCCCCTCAGTCAAACGCAGAATCACTACCTCCGAGACAGGAAGACGTGTTCGAGCGCAAGCTGCGGTGAGGCAGACGGGGTGCATGATCCTCCCACAACCCGTGACGGTGGCGACAGCGGGACCGTTTTCAGCCCCGCAATCGAGATTTAGTGTCCCGGTAAACCAGGTAGGTGGGGCCCTGTCAAATGGTGTCCCTCTTCGGATCGTCGAGGAGAGAATTACACAATTGAGGCGTTTCTTTTATACTGGTAGAGAAATTACCGTACATTTTGTTGCTCCAGCAAGATATCGTGACTCATTAAGCTGGCTTGAAGAACAAATTACTAATTTGCTCAATCGGCTGCAGGACCATGGCGTCAGCGCCGATGACCATGTCAGCTTACTTTTGAATAGCACGGACTCGACGTTGAATCCTGTATATGTCTCATTTAGGCAAGCAGATCAGTTATACTCTCCAGCCGTGCTTGATAAAGTAAGTCGTGTGTTGCAAAGTAATAGTTTTATTTTGAGTACAGCACCACTGTACGTTAAACTCAGCCATTTTAAGGAGCTGCGCGAGAGAGGTAATCATAAATGGGATAAAACTCTCTCCCGCTAGCACATATAGCCGTAAAAAACAAGGGATCATTACGATTCAAAATTGCGTCACTCTTTGCCCTGCCCGTGCATTGGTTGTCACCAAAGCTATGTGTGACATTAAAAGAGAACCAGGATGCATGGATGTGAACACAGTTAAAAAGATTAAACAGGGTCGTCTTATTCAAAAACTCAAAGCAGAGGAACTTTGCCATGATGCCCGTGTGAATCTTTTGAAAGGTGGAGGGCTAACCAAGCTGAAACAATTTCAAACATACCTCACCGAATAAAAATCACGGTGTTTAGGGAACGTTGGGGGAGACAGGTCCTATATGAAAGGCCTACTCCCTACGAAAATTCCTTTAAAGGCTATATTGATTTGTATTTTCACGACGATAAGCAAAACCATTTTAATGTCATAAAATTCTTGACAGCCGCATTTAATTGCTCGTACTTTTGCCGCGAGTGCAGTGTGCCGTTCAGTAATAAGAATGCGCACAAGTGTGAGTCCAGGTGCAAAAAGTACAGCCATCGTAGAGCTGTACGACAGAGGTTGTTCGTCACTGAAAACACTTAAATTGGGCCGCACCATGTGTATGGCACATAGTTCTGTGTAGAATTTCTGTTAAGCCTCTATCGTTTGAGGACTTCGAGATTGGATGATTGAAGATGGACACGCACACCATAAGACGTGCTCTGAAAACAAACCCGTGGTTCCGTTTTGTACGGTGGGGTGTTTTCCCTGTTGATCAACTACCCGCAAGAATAGCTCGAACTGCCGCTCTAGTCATCAACACTGATCCACACACCAAGCCTGGGACGCAGTGGGTCGCCATCTTTATCGACAAGAACGGAGTGGGAGAATACTTTGACAGTTATTGTTTTCCACCCTGTATAAAGTCACATCTGGCATTTATACGCAAAAACCCTTCCAGCATGTCCCATAGCACGCTACAACTTCAAAGCATCGCCTCAGTTGTTTGCGGCCACTACTGTCTCATGTACCTTCTCTATCGCGCCCAAAACATTCCGATGAAAACTTTCCTAAGCCTATTCTCGCCCACCAATCATACAGGCAACGACGCTAAGGTGGTGAGATAGTACAACACATTTTTCAAGACTGTAGGGTCCTGCCTCCCTTCAAGAGGCTGCGTCCAAGCAGCGTGCGCCTTTAAAAGAGGAGTCCTGGCGTCGTGTATACCATAACCGCGACAGTCGTCGAAACGAACAAACATCATGGAAGGTCAATACGTTTGCGCCCCCAAAGCAAAGCCGGTGAAGCCACTCGTCATCACCAGTATTTTCAACACTTTGTTCCCACTGGACGGTGTCGACGCCAAGCGAGTCATCGTCAGCATGAGCGTCAAGAACAACTTTACGCACTATGTCCAGCTAGAAAAATGTGGAGGGAACTGCGCGGTGTTTAACCGTACAGAGTGGCAAGAACTGGGCAGCTACGAGTTGGTCATATCAAAGTTTTTCAGCAACACGCAACCTCCTCAGAAGATTAGTCTGACTAATCATGAAATCTCTCTGAGACGCATGCATGGTGACCGTATGGTTGTCATCAGCGAGAAACAAGTCGCTGGACTCAATTGAGTCGCCTATCTAGCACCTAGCTGGGCGCGTCTTTGCGATGTGTGGAACCTCATCGACGTCGCCGTCGACCGACAGGACATGTGGTCGACACCAGTCGCATGCTATTGCAACGATTTTATCGACACACTCGTCGTGGATGTATGCGACACGCTAACAGAATCAGCGAATGTTGTCGATCTCGAGCAGCCTACGGTGGAAACGCACATCAAAAACCTGGATCTTATCAGTGCTACCTACTATACACGTCAAGTTGTCGGTTTGGACTATTACATGCTGGATATTGAACTAAAAACAATTTTACCAACGCATCTAAGAGACACTGTAGAAAAACGTATGAACGAATATATGCGTCATTCCTGTAAAAATGTATAGTTGTATAACTTTTAATTTCTGTATAATAAATATCCATGATTGTAATATCTGTGTTTTATTCACTGTTTGATCCTTACGAGTCCCAACTTGTCTTGTCTGCCCGCCAACCTGGCGCCAGGGTTGCAATTACGTCATCGGGAAAACCCGTTGCCCGGGTCAATGACTTCCCGTTGCCTGGGCTAATGACCTCGCGATCCATTCTTGTCTCAACTCATCTTGTCGGTCCGCCATAATGGCACCGTGTTTCGATGACATCACCGGGTGGTGGTTGCGTCATCAGCGGGGGAAAAAAACATGAGGGGGGGGGAAGTGCACACCCATGATGCGCAGTGGTCACTACTTGGTAAGCGGGCGAGCAGAGGAGATGCCCCCATTCTACACAAGACAGCTATAGCGAGAGGTTCGTACAGCACCCTCATGCCGAAACGTCAATTATTGTATGCTCCCCAAATAAATAAATAAACTATAACGCCCCAATCCTAGCCAATAATTGATTAATTATTAATAATTGTTAATTAATTATTGCTAATCACCAAGAACCAACATGTCCGGGGTGGTAGGCGAAGGGGTAGTAGGGGGAGGCGTGGTAGGGGGGTTGTAGGTGAGGTAGGGGAGGAAATTTTGTAATAATCACTTGGGAAAAGAGATCAGGAGGAGGGGAAAAACAACATTGAGTAATCATCACAATACACACGCTCTACAAGTCAAGTTCAAGTTCAAGGTTAAACTGGAACGAGGGGTCGTGCTAGGTAGTTACATAATAATAGATTCAATTAATAAAGTTTTTATATATATCCTTTAATCATAATAATTGTACTCGCCTATTAAATTATAACTTGATTTTATCTTCTCACTGGTGGAATAGGAAGAATGAAATCTGCATTTAATTTTGCAAAAATATCCCTCCTCGCCTCCCATTGTAACAAGGGCCACTTTAATGCAAAGTCTCATGGATGTATCCAGTCGCAAAACTGCTTTCACGACGGACACACTTCACTCAAAGCGAAAGAACTCGTAACAAATCCCACACACGGAGAAGTTCGACTTTATGACGTGTGTGTGTGTGTGTGTGTGTGTGTGTGTGTGTGTGTGTGTGTGTGCGCGCGCGCCCACTTCATGAGGATTGGATTAATATGGAACTACACGCATACAGAGATATAATTTTCCCACCACTACTATAATTGGAACACGGTTCAGATTATTTATGGGAACCACCCCCCAACCCCTCTCCAAGGAGGCAACACCTTGGTCCCTGTCGTGTGGGGTGTGATCGTGACCCTCTCCAGTTTAATTACCTGTGCCAGCAGATAGGAGCCCGATGTGACTGGCTCTCCACCAACCAGCCACATACTCTAAACTTACTCAGACACTTTTAGTCAATTAGTTCCACTCTCTAACTTTTTACATACGCTCTATTCGCAAGTTCGTCTCTGGTCTAAGAGAGAGAATTTAGTTGAGGGAGCGACTGATTTTACAAGGGTGGATGCTTCAATTAGTTGTCACGGAATGGGAGTTCTTTATGAATGCAAATATTATTCAGAAACAAAGAGTGGCCATTTTAAGCGTTTGTGAAGTCTTTGGCATTAGTTAGCGTCTCAACGATTTTGTAAATAAGGAAGGGGAACACTTTCTGGACGTAATGGAAAATAGGACATAATCTGAAACTATTGTGTATTAAAATGTTTAAAGACCTTGTGCGAACTGTCAAAACTTAGTTATAAGAAACCCGCACACGTGGTACCGCAGTCTAGGGTGTCAATCTCTAGATTTCCAGTAATGGGGAGGTCAAGTTTCAGCCAGCTGCACTAGGAATGGTCTTAGAAATGTGATTTACTTACTAAAGGAAATATACGAATAATAAATACAAGGGTTTAAATATTCTAATTATCGAACTCAGACATTTAGGTAGATAGGCCGTATTTATAGACCAGTCCCGGGAGTAAGCCAACTTCCCAGTATAAAAATAACAAGCAGTTCATGTCAAATGGTTATTTGACTGACTTTAAGATCTAGATTATATACTGTATACGGAAATTATAGGAAGCACCCAGATAGTTTTATATATTTCAAACACAAGATTTTTAATTTTAATAATCCCAAGACCTCAACTTTACAATTATAAGTTATTTCGAATCTCTCAAATAGTTACGGACATATGGTCAAAATTGAACATTTTTGGTTATGTAAAGATCCCTCAAAGTCATTCTCATGGGAAAATGATGGTTTCCATTTTGTTTGTAATGTTAAATAATACTTAGATACGAAATTAATCAAAACCGTTGGAGTGGATTTCGAGAAAATCGATTCTTTCTCTTTTTGCCCTTCATTAAAATACCCTTAATTTCAAAGTGCGATATCTAATTCCAAAAACTCCTAGACGGAACACTTTGGAAACCCCAGATACAAACCCAAGTAAAATAGTTTCGTCTCTAGGCCGAAACCGAGACAGGCGTCATCGCGCAAAACACTTCTTTGGTTTCAGGTGGTCATGAAGGGTCGACATTTATCAAAACCTCGAGTTATATTTTTATGACGATCACAATACTTCTCTCTCCGAGGGATCGAGAGAAAGTAATACGATGAGTTCGTAGTTTCATACAAGTAAAGCCCTTTCCCCCTAAGATGTTGCGGTCTTATCACGGCCTAGCGCATAAGCTATGCTACATAGATTAGTATTAAAACAACCTTTCTTCATTGTCCAAGAGTGAAATGTTAGTGTTTCTATTACGATGTTGTTGTAAAGATTATTTTTATTGTATTTTTCACATACAATTTTACCAAGAAAGAAAGAACAATAATGATTCTACTATCATTCTTTTATTCAAACAATCGAGGCGAAGACCTCCAGGTTGACGTGAAATACAAAATAGAATAATTTGCTGGAAGAAACAATACGTATTTTCTTAACTCAACAGAGTTTTTGAAGATTTTTTAATGAAAAAAACACACAAAGCGTTGGTTAACCACCGGAGAGGACTGAGTTAATCACATTACAGTGTCACTTCAGCTTCATCGCCTGCATCTCTTTAAACAATCTTATTAATATAAACTTCCACCAGGAGCGCGGTTTTTACCCAACGATAGGCACGTCAGATTATTTCAAGACCACAACTCCGCTTACTTTCACACTAGAGCTACCACCATTTTATAATTTGATTAGATACTACTTTTTCATTTTATGACTGACTGGATATTTTTAATACAAATTGTGATTAAAGCCCATAGTTTTACTCTCATTAAGATAGATAATTAAAAAAAAGAAATACATTTAAATACTTACGAAAACTAAAGTATATTAAATATGTTCATTGAAGATGTTTATGTAGAAAGATATGTTTATTAAAACATAAGTTATTACATCCAAACACTAATCTCTACGGGTGTTTGAAGTTTCGAAAACTTCGACTTCGCGGATTCGACTAGAATTCAAAATAGCATTTAAGTTTCCACAGTTACGAAGCTACACCGATAAAAGTATTTGAAGTTGTATGGCTCAGTTTTTGTCAATTTGTGCGGCTATGTATATTACTTCTTCTTCTTATTCTTAAGTCAACAACCCGAAGGTTGGTTTGATGTGATTTCTATCCACCTGGTACTGGGCATGCACCCAGGTCTTCAGCTGGTTAGTGCTGCCTGCACCATCTGGTAGAAATACCTTGTACTAGGGGAGTTCAGAAAATGTGATGGTAGCCAGTTTCCTTCTACACTGAAGTTCTACGAGTGAGAGTGAAAGTGCCGACCAATTTTGCAGGGAAAGATATTTTCCCATACTTACCAGTTATTTCACAAGCCTAGCTCGACATAGGACCGACGGCTCTACTTAACCCCCAAAGAAGGTTGAGATACGGATTTTCATCGCTCAAGAATAATCCATCAATCTCTGGACCCAATAAAATCAGGACCACTTTACCTCAAGGTCACCGACATGTACAGTCCAGACATAATAAATTAATGTTCCCATGACAACAATATAAAATGATTTACTTACATGTTGTGATGGTAGCTTAATGTATCACCTTAGGATGAAATATGTTAATCGTGTTTTTAATACAACATTTAGTTAATTATGTTATTTTTAATAGTCTAAGTTATATAATTATGTACCAAATGTTCCCCCCTACCCCCACCAATATCAACATTTTTTTAAATATTCAAACTTTGACTCAGCTTTGGATATATTTTATATTATTGGATTCGACTTGGCTTCAAATTGAAAATGTGTTCTTATCAGAGCCCCACTTGGCCCTGAGAACTGTCAGATGTACTCCTTGTTTAGTCTGTACGGTATACCTTATGACGTCATTACACCTACACCCCAATCGGCCAAAAAGTCGGACAAGCGACTCCGTGTTGGAGGCATCGTTCAACCTCGTCCACCAAACAAGGAACACCACGACAGAGAGAAGAGTACACCAGCGACATCCTGCCACCAGATGAATGTGACGTCATATGAGCCTCTGCACATATGCCGACCTATTAGCAAGTAGTAAGAACATTCAAAGATACTCCCCTTGAAGTGGAAGTGGCCAATCTTTGTCGATGTGATGCCAGTTGAGGAAAGTTTGTTGCACGTTGAATTATAGGTTGGTCCTGAGGGCCATAGATTTGATTCACGGTTCAGTGTTGAAGAGCATAATAATATTAGTGTTGTATAAGTGAACTCTTGGAGGACTTATTTTTTGAAGAGGACAATTTTTTCAAATAAACGATAAACGATTGTGTGCGACTTACTGTAAACGCTTGCATTTTAAAGTATGTATTGTGCAATATAAATTACACTAGTCAACATGATTTCTACCTCCAGCAATAGTTTGACTTTTTTTAAATATTTATTTCAGAAATTACAATAAAAATTTCCCATCGCGTTACAATTAGTTTAATGAGGAATCTCGTTAAAGCCTTAAATAAACAATCTTCCCCACGTTTACCCAATATAACAAATTATGAACTGAAAAAAAAAAATTTTTTTACTGGTCCTCAAATAAAAAACTTCTGAGATATGAAGTATTTGAGACGAGGATACAGATACTGAACTGTTAGCTTGGTTCTCGTTTAGAGAAGTACGAGGATACAGATACTGAACTGTTAGCTTGGTTCTCGTTTAGAGAAGTACGAAGATACAGATACTGAACTGTTAGCTTGGCTCTCGTTTAGATCTTGTTTAGAGAAGTACGAAGATACAGATACTGAACTGTTAGCTTGGCTCTCGTTTAGAGAAGTACGAAGATACAGATACTGAACTGTCAGCTTGGTTCTCGTTTAAAGCAGTTGTGCGTTGATTTCTTGGAAACAGGAACGAAGACAATTATTCATCAGAAAATACTCCTGCTAGATCGCAGAACCATACAAAACAACGTCAAATTTTCCTTGTAAGTGTGGGTGCGTTTTAACGGATGTTATCGGAACTTCAATAATTAATGTTAGTAAATTGTGTAACTCGTATTTACTGGGCCCAAACTCTACAGTTATTTTCTCAAAAGGTTATATGTAAACTATTGCGAAACTACCCTGCTTTGCACTACATGTTATAGGTTTTATCATGCTTCGCGTCCGGGATATCCTAATATTTACACTATTAGTGTAGAATTGACTAAGGTAGATTTTAAAGAAAGTGTATCCGAGTTTGTAAAATAGAATATAGAAAGTTATCGATAAAAGAGCCTCATGGTACATCCCGCTGGGGTTCAGTTGCCACCTCCTCGTCAGTGAAAATCTCGGCAACTTTGAGCACGTGTCCACGGTTTGAGTGCCTTAAAAGCTATTATTACCACGCGTTGACGCAAATGGAATAATTAGCGTACTGACCCACGCTGCACTGGTAGCCACTTAGTATAAGTGTCAATCCAATTTAGTGATATGGAGGCCAGGGTTCTAATCACATTGGATGTAATGAAAGTGTGTTTTATAACTTAGTTTCACCCTTGCCCTTTACGCAAAAACTGTTACATTCGCTCTAAATTTTACCTTACTCCTCTTAACACATAGCTTTGATCTTGGTTGGAAAAACAAATAGCTTGACTTGATGTATGCATATATTAAAATAGTTTTAGTAACTTTAATAAGTAACAGCTACTGTTCTTCCTACCAAAATCATACAAACCCTTCTATAAACTGTGACTAGCTTTGTGTTGGACTTTGTTCAAATCGGAGACTCTTGAAGGGGATTGGTCAGCACCTCAAACAACATTAATACTCTCAACCACAGGCAAGAAAAAATAATATAAGTTAGGGAATATCAAATACGTTACAAACCAGATTATTGTTAAATAATTGTCATGAGATTATTGGAACTTGTTCTATTATTGCACTCTCCAGCCAGAAGTTGATGGTATTTTCGCTAGTGGGGAATTATTTCCTAACAGCTTGGGACACAAGATAAGTCAAAACAAGGGAACCCGAATAAACAACTGCTCACCAAGTGGCTTACGTCCTTCAATCATCTTTCTCCAGGTCTATCAGCATTGCCCACTACTACGCCAAAGTTTTTATCTACTTTCCTTATTAAATATATAGTTAAGGTTTTCTAAACACACCCAGCGTATCATGATCGGACTCTGACCGGCTCAATATACGCCTTGATCGTTCTCTATACTGGTATTTTGGTCATTAGTTGGCGTGTATTAACAATAGGTTCCGTCGTTATGGCGCAAAAACATGATGTTATGAAATGTAAAATAAATATTATACACATTTATTAATTCAGTTTAATTAAATGAAATATTTTAATATGAGTTGTTAACATCTTATGAATCAGGCCTACTATAGCGTTCATGATAAAAAAAACTAGTTGGAGCGATCGTTTCATGTCCCCCCCTGATGAGTGATGAAAGTGAATTGGAGTGGCCATCACATACTCATATACATCTAGCGACTGCTAAACGCGAGACGGAGTGATTAATCCACCTCCGTACTGTTTTACTGCAAACAGACTAAGGTCCTTCTCATTTTGAGACGTGGGGTTAATCGTTAACCATATAGCCCTCAAGGAAGGAGTCAACAATGAGAAATAATTGTGCCAAGGCTTCTTTATCACTCAAAACAGAAGGTTAACTTGGTTTTTGCAGAGTTGTTTTATGTCAGGATAGTATACAACATACTTAACAATCATATTGTTCCTCTGGAAAGCTATTCTGTGGATATTAATTGAGGCAGAAATATCTTAATCTGAGGACGAAAGTTATTTCAAATTTGGAGAAATTACTAATATGCTACGATTCAGTTCTTACATTTTTTAAATGTTTTGTTTCAGAATAATTCATTATTCTATTCCCAATTTTGTGCGACGAGAGTTGATTTTGTATTCACATACATTTAAACGGTGATAACAATAAAATAAATAAATCAATAAGCCTACATTTTTCGTGGAGGGTGGACTTAGTACTTCCTACAACCATATTTAATCCACTAGGTCAATATTTTATTTGCTTCTAGTCCTGGCCAGGTGTACTAGAGCTAGTGTTCAAAATTGCTATTTCCTCTCTTCTCGACAGAAAATGCTGGTGAATTTCATCTCAAACTTCTTATTCATCCCCACTCCATGTATTAGAAACTAATTAATACACCTTGCATTGAACGTAGCAATGAGATCCGGCAGATCTACTTGATAAAGCAGCAGCCACTGTTCGATCATGAGAAACGCTGTGGTTTGAAATCAGCTTGTCACATTATGAGGAACGCTGTGGTTTGAAATCAGCTTGTCACATTATGAGGAACGCTGTGGTTTGAAATCAGCTTGTCACATTATGAGGAACGCTGTGGTTTGAAATCAGCTTGTCACATTATGAGGAACGCTGTGGTTTGAAATCAGCTTGTCACATTATGAGGAACGCTGTGGATTGAAATCAGCTTGTCACATTATGAGGACATGTTTATAAGCTATCGCTACATAAGTCCAGAATTTCTTTGCTAGTGTGAAGACACTGTGCAGGGGCGTAGATAACCTTTCTAAATGTTAATGACGCTGTGATATATGTATTGTACTAACACCAACAGGCTTGATTGATCTTGGGAGAGTCTGTACGGGACAGTGACTGCAGATGAGTAGTGACCAAAGTGTGTTCCTAACCTGACTAGTCTTAATCTGGCCGAAAACGTTCAATGAGATAGATAAACGACCAGAATGCGTTGTGGTGATAGATAAACAGCCAAAACGTGAAATCTCACGTTCTGGTCGCTTTTAAAAAGCCACAACGTGTTCTGAAATTATGAGCAAGGCCACACAGCGAATTAATATTGTGGATGTTTAAATTAATGACCACAGCGCGTCGTGGTGGATTCCTTTTACGGCCACGACGCGATGTCTGAAGCTGGAAGTGCATGTATAAGGCATTAACTTGTGCGTTTGCTAGTGTATGAGCTTTGATCTGACGTCATCCCCTCCCCCTCAGTTGACCTTGGGCATGCGCACTTGTACCATGTTTGTAATCATTCTAAGGGCTCATGTTGTCTCTTGTCAGTAGTGAGTGATCAAGCTGGAAGTTGATAATGTTTTTTAATTGTAACAATTTACAATTTACAATCGAAGCCCCACCCAAACCGATGCTGCATAGACTATCGTCCAATTCATACTACCCACTCCAAGAAACGTCAACATTTATTCAAATCACCTCAATAGTATTCTTCACTATTGTAGTTCCATGTACATCAAGCACTATACAAACAATACCACTATCAACTCTACAGTGTAAACTGTTTTACAGTGTAAACTGTTCTGGATGAACTGGCTTGCACAGCCTAGTGACCTGGCTTGCACAGCCTAGTAACCTGGCTTGCACAGCCTAGTAACCTGGCTTGCACAGCCTAGTGACCTGGCTTGCACAGCCTAGTAACCTGGCTTGCACAGCCTAGTGACTGCCCTCTGTGGGCGGGTTGGAGCAACCATCACCTGATCTCTGACGTCAGCAGCCTATCAGTCAAAAAGATTTTTGACAACAAACCCGAGAAGCGTCTACAAGAAGCGGGACGACCAATCAGCGACCTACAAGCATTATGGCGTACGTACTCAAGATGGCATGCCCCTCCACGCTGCGACGTTACCCGGTGTAGAATGGACTATTCTCCCCCAAATACCTACGTAGTTAGACCACTATAAAATATGAATGTTGGGAAGATATTATTCGACTCTTGAATTCGGCACCATCGAGGATGGACCTCTTTTATATTTATTTATATAGTACTTTTGAAATCGACGCCATGATGGATGGACTGTGGTTATTATTTTATATCGTCAGGAGACGACTACCAAAAATCTGGACTCTGTGAAGGAAAGTTATAATACTCTGTAAATATTTTTTGTTCTTCTTAAAAGTTTGAATTATGGAACTTTAACTATTTAATTTAATTTTGTTATAGTCGAGATAGGCTGATATTTGTTTATTAGATATGGGCATTATTTAAATACTATTTTCTGACTAAAAGTAACTTCAGTTTCGTGTCACCACTTGAGGGCTTGTTTCTTAAAGATGTTAGTAAATTCTCAATGTTTGCTGTTCTAAATTTACGAAATGTTAATTGAAATATATTAAAATTATGTATCTTAATTATCTGGACTATCCATATTATCCTAGCTGTTGTTGTACATTTAAATTCATTTATATACATTTCAATATTTGTGTAACGTAAATTTGGCTATCCTTTGCATATATTTGAAATGTGGCAAGCTTCTAATGTTCTTTAACTTAATATCAATTGTTAGACTTTGTTTAGTAGTTGAATGATACCGATTCAAGTAGTCCCGCGTGAGTTTACATTAGGTTTGAGGTGTGAAACTATCGTGTTAGTTAACGTAATGTTTGTAGTATAAATGTATATTGTAGTACATGAAGGTACTTTCGTTTTGTGTAAATTTAGAATACTATCGTGATATTTAAAGTAAAAGTATAGAATTTAAAGATATAACTTTACTTTGGAAGAGTGTATGTTTTCTTAACGTCTGTAGATGTTCAGACACTTTTGTAACAATTTAGAAAGGCTCTTCAAGCTTTTTATATTTTTCTTGAATAGATTTGGTTATTTATCGTTTTAATAGCTTTATTAATATAAAGCTAACCTGGTCTAATTGAATTAATCTTTTTTAGCAATAATGTAATCGACTATGTTTTTCTTCGTTCTACTAGATAAAGTTAAGGCCACTTAAATTACTGTTTGTTATTTTTTGAATGAATTAGATTACTCTTTACATTTAACTCTTGCTGATGCTATTTTTATCTTAATTGTTATTATGTTAGATTACTCCCTCTTATCCTTGTAGAATTTTCTTTCGTGGCCTATTGCTACGAGCTAAAGAACTGAGAGGGTGTTACATAATAAGTTGTATAGTAGCGCCTAACCCAGCTGAGGGTTGTTTTTGTTGGTCAGTTGGCCTCACTGTGTACGATACTTTTAGTGTTTGTTCTAACATGGATTTATTTATAACCTTCATAGCTTGCACTTTATGTAAATGAGACGTCTTAAATTTGCTGATTATGTCTAAAAGTCAATTTGTATGTGATAATAAAACAGATAGTTTTTACAGCCATGTCTGTTAATAGTCTGAAGAATATTTTTAATAAAACAAGTAACCGAGTTGAATGACGCAGGCAATAATAGGAGCTTGTTTCTTGACAGTGAGCCTTACGACAACATTTTACGGTAGGTAAAAAAGTTCAGATATTGCGAAAGAATAACCAAACCACTGGCTTTGCAACATCACCAGCGTCTTAAATGATACGATGTCATGAGGATCAGTGTATGGACAAACTTATTGAATGTGGTCCTGAGAAAATTATTCAAACATTCGTTATTACTGCAAGATGGATATTTTGGAAAAAAACATATATAATTAGCACCACTTCTTACTACCCGTATGTACTAATTAAACTAGTAGGTTGGGAATGAGGAAGGTTGTTATTAGATGAAGTGAATACGCATTTGCGTGGAGGGAAAGTGGAAAAAAATTGAGGGAAAACTCAATATCCCCGTTATAAGTAGTTTAAAGAATCGTGTTATATAATGTCGCCACCGAGGTGGTTTATAATATTATTAAAAAAGATTATATTATATTATATTTGCCTATATGTATTTACCAAGTTTGACAAAAGTACACAAATAATATTTTTGTTTCCACTGTCTAGTCCACTTTACATAACATATTTTTAAGAAAATAATTAATCTTCATTAGTTTGGTAGCATCTTTCCTTTTCCAATAGGAGTGAACAATAAACTTAAAATATTAATGCCACTGGTGCATCTAGGAGAGAAGTAAAATAGAAGAACCGTTACATTCTACTAAGAGGATGTGTCTGGAGAATTCGCTGCGCAAATTATTTACAATGATAAGCATTTTCTGCCTACTGCACTGAATGATGCAACCAGAGCACAGAGAATGTCTCTGGAATATCTCTGGAATATCTCTTATTTCATCTACGCTTTCGCGTTAGCATAGTAGGTCCCAGGTAGCTTCCTGACATTTAAAACTCGTTATTTTACGGACTTTCCGATTATTAACTAACGTACTTAAATTCGTTTGTACGGTGTTGTTCTTTCTTGAAAACGGTCAATCCGGGATTAACTTTCTTTGGGGCTAAACATTTTGACCAATAGATGGGGTAAACAAAAAAATCGTCAAACTATTGATAGGGGTTTTATTTCCATTGTTTGAATATAATTTTCTTAGGGGACATAGAAAGTGATCGATTGATCGAGGTAAACAATACACCCGCGAACGGTAAATCGAGGTTTCACTGTAATATAACTTAATTAACTTGAGAATAATATCATTCAAGTTATCTTTAACAGTGACGATAAACATCCCCCAGGTTATCCAAGTCGGAAATGTACGAGTAGTTAACGATCGCTTGAATGAATTTTCCGTGAGGATTATAGTCCTCTCGGTTGAGCTTGATATCCCGAGTCCCTATCGTATCTGAAATACTTTAATTTTTATTTATTTCAAGTATTTGTTTCTTTAATATTTTTTCCCAGAATGAATTTAATACACCATCAAATTTTAATACTTTTACTACTATTGTGGATTGCAAAAAGTCTTGCTATCTCTCTTTTTCTACATTCTTGTTTCTTTCTTTATGTTATGGAGGCTGAACTGAAAAAGAAGTATTGCATTGTTACTCGACAAGTGATTTACCTTCTTTCCCCCCTTTGTGAGCAGTGTCAATTGAATAAAAATATACCAAAACGGGGATTAGTCGTAGTCCTTTGCTTTCAGATTTCATGAATCCTCGGCGCTAAGTACACTTGATGGATATGCAGCCAGTACCAGATAAATATTACTGATTCATATTTAAATATCAAGACCATTTGACCCAGTTCACAATCATTCGTTCAATCAAGCGACAAACTGCGGAAGAAATGGCCTATCAGCTAATGAAATTCTTGTGTATGTTCGGTACTCCATTCATACTTCAGAGTGACAACTGCTGTGAATTTTCGAACAAACTAATAGAAAACCTGGCTTAAATGTGGCCAGGAATGAAACTAATGCATGGAAAGCCGAGACAGTCTCAAATCCAAGGATCGGTTGAGCGATCCTGCTCTTCCATGAAGGAAATAATAATGGACGATACAAGGAAGAGGGCAACCAACAGTGTAGAAAAGAGGAACATGAAAATCAAACCAATGAAATTTAGAAGAAACAATAAACAAGGTTTACTGTATGATTTGTAAGAAGGAGTCTTCAGGCGCTCAAAATTGTTCAGTGGGTGACCAGTTTATTCATGCTATTTGTAGAGGATACAGTAAAGAAAGTGAGGGTTTTGGACAAAAGTCACTTGCAACCTTTGTGTAAGCAAATTAACATTGAGCCAGAAGGTGCAAAATCTGGTCAGGAACAGCAAGTTCAAAAGATTGTTTCTCTCTCCAACTAATAACTTCCAACAGTTGCTATTGTGACAAACGTTGTAGTAAGGGTGTCTGACATTGATCGAGGACCTAGCCCCCATAAATGTTGTGGCAGTTGTCACTGATGTCAACTCCTCTGGGCTTTATCAGTTGGACACAAAGGAAGGCCTAATTGAGAGGATCTATGCTCGCAATGAGCTCACAACTGCTGACAACAACTTCATCGATGCACATGATGTGCCCTCAAGTTCACTATCTCTTCGGTCAGTCTCAATGATAACATCTGGTAGTAAGCAGGGGTTTGTAAGTCGCAAATGTAAAAAGTGTTGCATCGATAAAAAATGCAAATATCGTTCGAAAATATCAAGTGTAGTTCTAAGTATAATTCTAACAGCTCTTGAAAAAAATTAATGAGCTTTTCTGTTATTCTTAATTAAGTACATGCTACATACTTTTTTGATAAACAAATAAAAAGCTTATAAAAATCATTTTACTGTCGCCTTTTCTGAAAATTGGCTAAAATTTGACTGACATTATTGCGTCATGGCCGTAAAAGGAAACGATCACGACGTGTTGTATTTTATTAATTCCAGAACGCGTTGTGATAATTTTATTTAACAAACATAGCACGAAATTCGCTTTGTGGTCTTTTTTGGAATGCTAGAACGCGTTGTGGCTATTTCTCTATTACCACAACGCGTTATGGTCGTTTATTTCGCTCAATGAGCGTTTTCGGTCGTTGAGCTTAACATTTATATCTAATCTGGTAGAGATAATAAATTAGATAGACTGATTTATCCCAACAGAGTTGTTAAGAGTAGGAATGGAAATTAAGAGCTGGAATATCTGGTAGAGAGCTGGAGAGATTGAATAAAGCAGGAGAGCTGGGATAGAGCTAGAAAGTCGGGCGAGATCTAGAGAGTTTGGAGATATATAGAGAACTGGGAGAGATCTAAGGAGTTGGGAGAATGATTATTACAACATAAATGGTAGAGAGGCATAGATTAGGAATAGATAGAGAGCTCTGAAAGATCTAGAGAACAGGGAGATGTAAAATTTTAAAATGTTGATGTCTTGTGGCGGGGAAAAATAAATGTTTTCCTCAATTTCAATACCAACTTCTCAAAAGTTAAAAGTCTAATTGATAAAAATTGGTAAACTATAGTTGAGTGAAGATGTTTTAGTGCCCAATAAAAAAACTCGAATATATTTGAGTGATTTGAGCTCGACCCTTAACTCATGGCGATCCTGCGTCTTCTGAAATCACTCTTAAAGTCTATGAAAGTTTGATATTAAAGTCCAGTGAATTATTGAACACTCTTGCTTAGTGTATTTTATTTTCGACCTTTAGCAACGATGGCCGCACGATCTAAGACATCTTACTCGCAATTCACCAGGTCAGTGTCTACAGGTAGATCGGGTTTAGAATTCAGTAGGGTCTATAGTTGTGAATTTTCACTTATGATGTATGTATTATTGTGGATTTCTCATTCCCTCTCCACGCTATTACTATTGAACACCAATCAAATTAGCTGCCCCCTAGATTAAGCCAATAGAAACCCACGTATCTACCTACATCGATGAACACGCGAACTAAGTTGTTCGTCTCGTCTCGTTTGGTTTGACAAAACAGGGAAGTCTAGATTCAAATTCCGGCTGGATGTGCTGAGTAATTTCCTAGAAGTTTACTGGTAATACCTAAATGAAAATGCGGGTATACTCTCCTTAGAATACCATCCTTATCATCCCTGCCCCTTAAGGTGAGATTTAAGGGGACGTGAGTTAAGGTTAGAATTTGTGCAGTTTTTATAAATGAAACCTGTTTTTGTTTATAGTAAATAAAATGTTGCCCTAAGATATATATTTTGCGAAATTTTCTAAGCACAGTAATCTCAACAGTTCTGGAATATTTGCTGTGAGTATCGTAACATTTGGTAAGAAACCTTTCAAATAAAAAATATAGTCTGGTTCAAACTATAAGATTTAAATTGCAACGACTCAAAAATGTTATTTTACAATTTTAGAAAAGAAACATATTTATCCTATTTATTTTGACCTAAAACTTGTATTGTTATAAAAACCACCAAAATACTGACCTTAACTCACACGCTCTTCCATCCCACCTTAAGAGTGTTAAAATGACGATATCTTGGACAGACATTAAGACGTAGTGAAAAAAAAACCCACCATTTTATTAGTTTTTTTGTTTTCTAAAAAAAACAAGTTGAGCCTAATAATCTGTCAATCAATTAGATGATCACGAGGAAAAAGTAATTATAGCAACAGTTTTCTGCCGACTTTGTTTAAGATCCAATCCAGATGATTTGTCTCTTGAAGACTACAGTGATTGAGCGAAGTTGTAGGAATTATCTTATTTCGTGTAAATTACTCAATTACTCAGCTCTCCCTATGACGGAACAAAGTTTCGTTAATTTCCACAAATGTAGGGGCAAGGCGGTCGTGGATTTATGAGAGGTGTCCTCTAATGTCGCTTGCACTTCAGACTACGCGGTGTAATGACGTCACTAGGGTCACGCCCTCCCCTGAAATGATCGCACGTCTTTTGTCTGTGTCTGTGGCCATTAATAATGACGTCACCGGCAGCAGCACGCCGGCCCAATCTCTTGTTTGCCGTCATTAGAATACATTTTCCCCGCTGAGTGATAATTATTACATGCACATTAACCACGAGGGGATACGAGGAATCAAAACTGTTTTGTGACGGTCACACCAAGGACTTAGGAATACTCGAAATTACTTCTTGTCTTTGAAGCTCGCGCGGCCGGTCAAACGTTCACAGTAAAACAAACATTTACTCTCCTCTAAAACCCATTCCTGCCGTATTTCAGGGTTTATAAACAATAAGTTTAGTCTGAATCATTAAGCAATAGGTAGAGCGAACACAGGCATCAGTCACGTCTTGTCGGGTTGCCAATGGCAGGGCGGCTGGGGCTAAAATACAACAGGGTAGGATGAGGTGATGTTCCCTAAATTATTTTTTATACTTCCTCCACGAACATGCGGGTGTGATTCCTCTGAATTCAACTTCTCTTATTCTTAGTCCATTTCATATAAATGAGTCAACTGTAATAATCGTGCAGCCTGCGTGAAATATATCGATATATTAATAGCAATTAATCATAAATTATATACGTTATAAAAAATTAGGTTATGTTTACATTACAGTAATGTAAAATAAAATATCTTCTGAAAAAATGAATTAGGTATTATTGAATAAGACTAAATGTAAACGCAAAAGAGCCTTTCGGAAAACGGAAAACTAAGGAGAAAATTATAGAGGAAACGTTATCAAAGTTCACAAAATGGTCATACATATTTATACATATTTGTGAAGCTAAGATAATTATGATTTTAATATAAAATGTGTTATGAAGTAAAAACAATTTCGGCAATATTTCTTGATAATTTATGTGAGTTCTTTGAAAGCGCTGTTACAAAAATAAACAAATCAGGAAAACCATTAAAAAATGTATTCGGAACCAATTTATTATAGAAACTATTTTTTGTGAAGAGATTAGAAAATAAATTTAGATTTTACCCATAGTTAGACATAGAGACTTGTTGTGAGACTTATTTAGTCTGATTTGCCAGTGACACGAAGACCAGGTTTCTAATTCCAACAAGGTTTATTAACAATGATTAGTAAAAATGTTTATCAATCTTCTTCGACACAAATTCAGGTACATTTCCTAAATAACTGACCTTACTTGTTCTTAGCTCAGTAACGTAATTAAAATGTGTTTACTTCTGATAGGTATTACAGTATGGGGAGAAAAAAACGCTTGAGTGCGAGATGTTTAATGTCAACCTAGTAAAATTATTATGTCTTCAGAAAATGTGCAAATTTTCAATATTATTTAAAGCGAACATTCAGGCTATGTTGATTTATAAAATGGGTATGGTTTAATTTTGAATATTTAAACTTTAGTAGCTATCGTATGTATCCACAATTAGCGTGGAAATGATTTAAACTCTATATATAAAATTTTAAGCACGGTTCCATTTTACAGATCGACTCAAAAGAATCGTGTACAAATTACAACATATTTTTAAACATTTTCATTATATATATATATATATATATATAATGAAAATGTTTAAAAAATATACTTCTAGTCAATAGTGACATGTGTATGTGCTTCGAAAACTATTTTTATAACATTAAATGTTATAAAAATCGTTTATATATCGTATCGTATCGTATCGTATAAATCGTATATATATATATATATATATATAACATGTAATGTTATAAAAATAGTTTTCGAAGCATATAAACATGTCATTATTGACTAGAAGTATCTTTGTAGCAACAATCTTGGATAATTAATGGTTGATTAATGTTTCTGAAACACTACCTTTAAAAGGTGTGTATAGTAGATAAAAAAAAAAGTATCTTATACTCACGGAGTTTTAAACTATAATAGTTAAACAAACTATATTTAGTAAAGTAATCTCCCGATAACTTTGGTCTTTTCTGATAGTTGTAAATTTTTCCAAACAGTCCTGTATTCATCCGCAAGGCGTTGAGTTCGACACTTTTCCAAGTGATATAAATCAAACTATCTTATAGAAGTGATCAAACACGTTTACAAGGCGGATCGTTACTTGAATAATTTGAAGTTATAATTAATTTGATAAAAACTAAAATACTGTATAGAAGCCATTTATGTAAATTATGTATTTAGTAGGCCTAATGAAGGAAAAACCAGGGATAGGCCTACTAAGGTGGCCGGTGTAAGCTGTAGAGATGTGAACTCTTGCCTCTGGTCTGGGAAATAACCTAAGATACCGGATAGGTAGTGTTGAGCTTGAAAACTACCAATGAGGGGTTAGATAGTTTATCTCCACTCCCCCTTATCCCCCCGCCAATTATAATACGTAATATTTCTTAGCTGTGTTACTTAAGTTTTCAACGAAGCGCGCTTATTAATTATGCGGCATGTTACACTACTATAAACACACTATTTTTTATCAAGAATATGATCTTGATTTTATTTGATGAACGTGATTAGATGATTTATTAGTTATTACATCAAAATAGCAACTAAATTGACGTCAAGTAATTTGGCCAACAATTAAGAACCTTCTTTTTGAATAGAAGTGCAGACATATCTTGGTTTATAGAGGTCAGAGATATCTCAGTGGAGGAATGTAATGTAGAAATATATTTATACTTATTTCCTTGTCTATCAGAACTATTTAAAATAATATTTTAATAAAAACTACATTAATTATCAGATTGAGTATTAAAAGAGGGAAGGGGAGAAGGAAAACTAAGAATGTAAATGAATGACGACCTGAAGCGAGGAAGAAGAATAGGTCGCAGGATATAAACAAGGAGGTTGATGATAATACAAGATGGAGGACGCAAATGGGATAAAATACTATAAAAAATAAATAAGACAACGTGACATGACACAAAGCAATTTTATGCTTTGGGTTGGGGAGATTAAAGAAGATTTTATTCAAAGAGTGTGTTAAAGTCAGTTTAGGTGTGATAACTTTTCATCCTATTTTATTTGTCAAGCTAATTTTTTTAAATGGATATTTTTTTTATAAATGTGCTCCTAAAACGAATATACTACTTAAATTATTGTATGGCATTAGGAACTCGAAAGTTCATTGCTGCACTTACAAAAGTACGCCACCTATCCCTATCTTGAGCTAGTTCTACCCAATCCAACTCATTACACACTATCCCTATCTTGAGCTAGTTCTCTCCAGTCCACCTCATTACACCATATCCCTATATGGAGCTAGTTCTATCCAGTCCACCTCATTACACTCCATCTCTTTCAGGTCCATTCTAATGTTATCCTCCCATCTGCGACTAGGTCTTCCTAATGGTCTCTTCCCTCGTTGCCTGTCAATACCCTGAACATGTTTCTTAGATGATCCCATTAGCGCTGAAAGTCCTGCCTGCAGTAACCCACGAGATTTGACTACTCCAACAATGCAGGGTGATTAGTAAAGATCATCTTCTTGGGAGGTCTGTGTTCGAAGCCCCCAGGTTGTCGAGTCACTGGCATACTAATTTACCTATTATTTTCTGTTAAGTTATAACCTTAATTAAACCTAGTATCTCTATCTCAAGTATTAAAACATTGGTAAAGTCTTTAAATTATAATATTAATAACTCTAATCTAGTCAATTTGCTAACTAAAACTTTTCATTGCTTTTCAGTTAATCATTTAATTTCTACTACTTAATAGTGTTTTGCACAGATATACATTTTTACTTATTTTATGCTATTTAACTTTTGAGCTTTATTACTTAACAATTCCAATGATGATCTTTGGAAATGTTATTTATGGCACCTGTTTTATTTAACCTAATTTTTAGATATAATAGTTTCTCTTTGAATAAATTATCTTCATATATATTCCAAGTACGTTCCTGATATTATATATTTATATCAGGAACGTACTTGGATGGAACAGCTAATTAGATTAATTGGTACAACTTCTTTGGTCAAATTTAACAATATAAATTAAGAAACATAACAGGGACATAATTTATTCAAAGAGAAACTATTATATCTAAAAATTAGGTGAAATAAAACAGGTGCAATAAATAACATTTCCAAAGATCATCATTGGGATTGTTATGTAATAAAGCTCAAAATTAATTAGCATAAAATAAGTAAAAATGTCAATCTGTGCAAAACACTATTAAGTAGTAGAAATTAAAGGATTAAAGAATTATTTATATACATAAACACACACACAGAGTTAGGTATTCCTGGCACCACAAGCACCTATCCGATCAAAACCTTCCTTCTATTAAAAATGAAACAATGAAAATGATGTACATTGATACAGCTTTGGATCATTTCAAAACAAAACCTGTATTAAGAACATTTTTTTGAAAGTATTATAAATAATTATTTTTTCTTAGCATAGCGTCTTACTAACCGTCCGAGCTTTTTGCTTATGTACTAATTACGCTTATGGGATAGGTATGAGGAAGGTTTAATTTCAAGGAAGTGCGCACAAATTTGCATGATGAGAGAGAGTGTAAACTCGTTTAGGGAAAACCACCCTCAATGCACCCAACTGGGATCAAACTCCGATCTCCTCGTTCTCGGCAGTCTAGTCTATTGTAAGAGCAGCACCCTATACCATGCAGCCACCAAATCAATAAGCAGAACCATTAGTAGTCTATATGTTTTTAAGAAAAACCCCTTAGTTTCTCATAATTGAGATTCACTTTAAGCTATGTTAGCAAAAAAACAACATCCTAAACTAACAAGTGGGCGATATTAAGCAGCTATTAGATTTTATATTACATTCAATGTTTCTGAATAAGAATAGTAAACGATGATCTTTCTTCCTTCCTTAAAACTGGTAGGTATGCCCAATAAATTTGTATAGTAAAGTAACTAAAAGTGAGTTTTTTTTAAAAGCTACTTCAAGTAAATAACAAAAAGAAAAGTGACTAAAAGTGAGAAAAGTGAACCACTGGCATCGCTGCATTACGCAAGTGTGTTACGCCAACATTATTGTATGGATGTGAACATGTGTTTGTCAGGAGAAACACCTAGAGCAAGGTGAATGTGTTTGTCAGGAGAAACACCAGAGCAAGGTGAATGTGTTTGTCAGGAGAAACACCAGAGCAAGGTGAATGTGTAAGAAATGACACCTCGACACGGGAATCGAACCTAAAATTTTTGGCTTAATACGCCAATGCTCTAACCACTGAGCTATCCAGGAATCGTCCCGTGCCCAGGGTCATTCTTCGCTCATACTTTAAGGCAGAGTCTGTGATGGATTTGAGGAAATCAGTGGCTACCAATGTGACAGCAATTGATCACGTGCTATCAGATAACGCAGCCTCCCTCGACTCGGTTAAAGAAGTGAAGAATGAATGACCTGGGCACGGGACTATTCCTGGATAGTTCAGTGGTTAGAGTATTGGCGTAAGTCAAAGGTCTTGAGTTCTATTCCCGTGTCCAGGTGTTATTTTCCAATTTAAAGAATATTATATTTATAAGTGGCTCTAACAGTAACTAACATAATAACTTCACTATTTAATCCATTACAAATATAATTATATTACATATTTTTTATATACGAGTAAACTAGCAATGGTATATATATATATATATAAATATAATAAGCAATGGAAAATATACCATTTGCTTTTCATCAACATTTATATAAATTTGTATATATTAACATTTTACTAGTAAATATTTATATGTTATTATTATAAATAAAATATTGCTTATTTGAATCAAGCTATTAATAAATAAAAAGGATAATTCAAAATAAGGTGAAAGTTTGTTGTCGGGCGTCTAACTTTGGGCAAAAGGTCACACACAAATTATTGACTCGCTGCTCCTAGAAATAGACTGAATACTCCACCCCACACACAATGTCACGGGTGACAAATGATGCTACATCAACTGAAATACTCAACACAGCAACACCAAATGGTCCCTTAATAGCAGTGCCTTTGTGTAAATATACATTTTAATTCTGCAAATGAATACTAACTTATTATATTTAATGTGAAGTCAATCATCCGTCATGTGATGTACGTATTATTTATTTTGTTCGTAGAGCTTGTAAGTTTTCATTTATTTGAAACTTCAATCAAGAGTGTATCAAGGTAAGAGGATTCGCATCTTTCATTCCATTGATCAAAATAAACTCTGCCATACTCTGGGTAGATGTACACTTCAAGCTCGGCATTTAAGACATTGTAAAAAAAACATAATATTTACTATATATTCTGAAAACATATTTAGTCAGCGAATTAATTTAAATGCCCATACAGTGTTAACTTTTTATAAAAACACGAAAAGCGTGTATCAAAAATAGCTTAACATTTTAATTTATTTGTTGTAATGTATTAATTTACTCCCTCCCCCCCCCCCCCCCCCAGTAAAAATACTGACATAATTATTCTTATTGTGAGTGTAGCTAAACGAAAATAGTTGACCGTACTGATGATGATGATACATTTGTCTTGGTAAACAGGGCTTTAATCTCAACTAGATCAAGTTAATATTTTTTATTTTATATTTTGTGGTATTCATTGACCTACTCACGCACGCACATCTTGCCGGAACCATAATCGTCGTTTTTGCCATAGTATGAAAGTTTTATATCTATCTCCAAGTATTAGTCATTGCGGTGATAATGAAATCAACCGTGAGGTCAGTGGCGCAGCAATAGCATGGCTACCGGTGACGGGCGGACTAAGTTAGAATATTCACCTGGTGCACTTAGGTGGTTTTATACATACATCTTATCACAGGTCTTCCAGACAATGAGGTACATTTTTCCTGGCCTTAACTATCCTCCTCACCACTTCATATTAAATTAATCCATTAATATATATGTATTGTATTTAACATTCACTTTCTGAACCGACTGATTATATCATCATAAGAGAATTTCTATGAGCGATGGTGAAAGGACCTACCAATTCTGCCAGAAATGCATTTTCACGTATATTTCGGGGTTCTTTTACATGACACAATCAACGTGGTACTGAAGGATTTACTTCTCCTCCGATGGAAGTTGTGTTTAGGATGTATATCGTAAAAGAAAAATCCATTGACCCCGGCTGGGTTTAAACACATGAATATCGGACCCTGAGGTTAGCACCGAGGTCGACAAGCCTTTAATAACCTAGGTGATAAAACGTAACAATAAAAACCACGAGGAAATCCTCCAAGTTCAGATTAATCTATCTACAAGCGAGGCCCTGTTGCTTTTGACAGATGGTGCTTATGTTGGTTGACCTCAGCAAACAAAATACTTAGAGCTATATCAGCTAGCACCAAAGCGTCATATATATGTATATACATGTATAAGTATTATTCTTTAAATGTAATATTCCTACTGTGGGCATTAACAAAAAGACTCCGTAATTTAAAGCCATAGCAAGTGGTGGTACTACTGCTTAATTACATCAGTACGCTTGAAAGTTTTATGGATGAATGGCACACTAAACAGGCATTACGTGTTTGTTTGGACTTATAATCTTACAAAAATACAACACTTTAATTGATTCATCCCGTCTTTATACTCGTAATTATTTTTTCTAAGATTTTATAAGCGGAAAATATCTAGTTGCAGCATTAATTCTCAGTGCCTTCTCAAAATTAGGTTTCATATATTCAGTTTTTAGCCGTTTTGTAAAATGTGTTTTTCAAATGATACAATTTGTTTGTACTAAAACGAAGTTTATATACTTAACTACAATGATATATATATATAAATAATGTAAAGAGCTAACAAACTGTTCAAAGGTAAATGTGTCATATCACCTTCAAACTCTTCCGGGCAAGCTCACTTAGAAAACAACTCTTAAATAAGGTGTGACATGTAGAATATTAAATATTTTTGTAGGTGAGATAAACTATGAAAAGAATAAAACAATATCAAAAAATTTGTTTAGATTTCATAAACATGTATAGACTTTTAATTAATTTTTTTAAGAACAAAATAACTAAAGTTTAGGTTACTATGTATATTGAGCTATTTACATTCTGAAACAAAGGTAAAAAAGGTTAATCTACCAATATATCGCCCAAGCCGCATCTCTAAATATATTGTATACGCTCATAAACCTTAATTATAACAAAACACAGCGAGCACAGGTGCAAGAAGGGATCAAGTCATGTTCAATATCACAAAACACCTACAGTTACTACAGTGGTTGTTTGGCAGGCATGGTTATTAGCAAAGGATTATTAAGAACTACTATTTTGGAAATACTCGAATGATAATAATCAACCAACAGTAAACCAGTGGAAGGACTACCTTGTAAAACTTGAGAAGTGCTATCAGCGCAACTCCTAAGAAACGTCCATATATTGAACTATCTGGACTGTTTAACCGACAATGAGCTAGAGTTGCGGTGTTGTCATATCTGTCAAGTTTATCTGAAAGAGTGAAGGGGGAGGGAGCTAATCTGTTGTTTAATGGATCAAGTTTCTTGGAAGGGAAATGCGGCTTTTATCAAAGACCACACACTGCAGAAATCTGCTGCTTTATTTTTAGGTTGAACTCAAATAATTGGTGGTATGGTTTTCTTAATGGAAGAAAAATGTGTCATTCAACTTTCTCGTATTAGACTGGTTTGCTGGTGACGAGATCGGGGTTCAAATCCCAGTAGTGTACCGAGTTTTATTTCTCTTAAAACGGTTCAAAACACGCAATTTATATTTATTTATTTTTAGCAGCACGTCTTACTACCAGTTTGGGCTTAACGCTTATTTACTAATTACTCTTATAGTTAGGCATCGAGAAGGTTAAATTAAGAGGATGTGCATCCGCATTTTCGTGGAGTGAGAGCGGATAACTATTTAGGGCAATCCACTTGACTGGAATCGAACCGTGATCTCCCCATCTTCAGCATGTCAGTTGAACACGGCGGGTAACACACACTATTAGACTGGATTGCTGGTGGTGGGAAGATTGAAGTTCAAATCCCAGTCGGGTGTAACAAGGGTATTTTTCTTTAAAATGGTTCCTCACTCTCAATCTACGTAAATGTAGGTACATTCAATCTAACATGTCACCTTCCTCATTCCTGGTTCATTAGGGTAAATTGACGTATGTGTATAACTCAAACGGGTAGTAAGTCACAATGAAGAAAAAAACTATTGTGAGGACTACCAAAAGTGTCGACAAACTTTATTAGTGTCGGGCGAGGTAGTTTGTAAAAAAAATATTTTGAGGAGTTTTTAGTGGATTGACTCCAAGCCAGTGGAAAATATTTGAAAATGGAATGCCACTAAAAGCTATTTGGGGTGTCCCTTAAGCATTTAGAAATAATAATAGATTGTTATAGAATCTTTTTGAAGTTTGATGCAAACCATCTTTCACCTTCACACCTTCAAATTCAAGTATATCATAGGGAAGTTTATCTAACTGGAGGAAGGCACATTTCGATGGGGGGAGANGGGGGGGGGGGAAGAAAAATGTGGTAACACCCCACCCTATTAACCCTCCCCCCTTCCCATTTCACCCTCAATTAGTAACACTGGATATAAAATTATCAACCGACACACCCACAACGTAGAATGTAGATAATTTCCTCAGCGCCTGACAACCCAATCAATGAGGGGGGAGGACAGTGTCTGAGAGTCACAATGATCGCTTGATTTTATTTTAAAGATTCATGCGTCACTTTGGATAGAAAATATCAAAATCCAACTGATAATAACAGTAATAATAATAATGGTAATAGAAATGTCTTATCAATTGACATAAAAGTATTTTTTATTTTTTAACCTTTTCTTTCATGGACACCCCTTGAAAATTGTTAGAGCCCTTAAAAGTAAGGGGGAAGTGGGGAAGAGATATACGTATACATTATAAATAAGAAATTGTGTTTTTACTTTTCATTCTTGTATTACATAAGCCAGATACTAATTATTAATGTTATCATTATTATTTAATATAATCTTAGAGATATTCATAAAGAAATTCCCATTGTAAAACTAGCTTGACCAACATTAGCTTGTAACATGTACAAAGGTGTAACTATGCAGTAATGGACCCATTGTGGGTTCCCCCAAGAAATATAAGACCCCACCCTCTCCAAATCTTATGTACAATTGTAGATTATAAAACATAATTTGACATTTATTATTGGTATCCTTTTATAATACGTAATATAGAGTAGTTAAGTTGAATTTAGAGGAAGTGCACCCACATTTGCTTGGAAAGATAAGAGTGTAAACCCTTTGAGGAAAACCCACCTTAAGTGCATTACTATATAGCAATATAAGTTGATAAAATTGTTGCTGAAAAGTTTCAATATAATTTATAAAAACTTAATTTGAATTAAATAAAACAATATTAATAAATATTATAAACAAATCTATAATTAATTATCAATATTAAAACTTATAGAGAAGCTAAACAAACATTGATCTCAGTGAAATTGTCTACATTTCCTCCAAGGACAAGTTACGGGCAGTAGCTCAACAGACAACATAGCTAATCTCTGCAACTCCTTGATTCATGTGCACCTTAAATAAAAAATGAAAATGATCTTTCAGTTTTCTATTGATTTTACAGATAAATAATATGTTCAGACAATTTTTGTACAGCATAAATTATGCGCAATAAAGTGACTATTGAGTAATTTTTGATTGAATAATTAGATCTTTACGAAACAAAAATAGACTTAAAAGACAACGTTATCATCTCTTACATAATTAATTTTGGGCGGGTGAACCTGCGTGGTGAGCCCTATTTTGGGCGGGGGCCTGCGGCATTTTGCCACCACTCTATAGTTACACAACTGATCATGTAACTATCAAGAATTTCAAACTCTTTTAACCTATTTTCTATTAATTATAACCTATTATCAAATATAGCTTTATCCGTTTAAACATATTTTAATATGTATACACCCGATTTGTTGACCACGGGGTCTAACGCGCTACTCTCGCAGTAGACTAGACTGCATATGACGGGGAGATCGAGGTTCGAATCTCGGTCGGCTGTACTGAGGTTGGTTTTTTCAAACTGGTTTTGCCCGCTCCCTCCCCACAAATGCGGTTACACTTCCTATGGATATATCCTTCTTGATCCCTAAAGCCATTAGCTTAATTGTTGAAAAACAAAATCTATTCAAAAAGTATCTGTTTATTTGACAATAATTTGAATCTGAGCATTTTCCTACTGAAAGAAAATATTTTGACTAAACTATGTACATAGTATTATATTTATGTATATAATTTAAATAAAAATATACTATTATTAAATACATATTATATATACATACATGTATACATGTATACATATATATAAATATATTCAAATTTGAAGAGATCATATAAAACAATTTTCTGCAAAAAGAAACATTTCATTTTTAAAAATTGATAATTTGTATGGAATAAATATTACATAGTTAACATTTATTGCCTCTACTACAAAACCTACAAACACTTACTCTAAAAATAAATATTTAAAATTACAATAAAACACATAGAAATAAACTGCAAGAAAAGGTTTTTCACCCAATTGTATGGAAAATATCTATCTATCAATTATGACCAAATATGATAGGCTTACACACAAGTTTTACATTGAAGTAGGATAATTTTAAAATCTATGTGTCCCTTATCAATTACTTTTGGGTCAGGGGTGTTCATAATATCTACACATAACTGGCTATTTTATAATTTTTACTACACACAGTATATAATAATACATCCATTCTACAACTTAATACATTCAAAGTACTTCATCAAAACTTCTGCAATGAACACACTTAAAATTATGTTTTTAACTTTTATTCATCAGGGACCTGTGCTACAAATTTCGGTTAATTTTTCCTCGTGATTTCTCATTCCCTCCACGCAAAGTAGGAACACTTTCTCTAAATTACTGTATTTAATATCCACCCTACTTCATTATTGTAAATTTACGGATAACATCAAAGGATATTAAGAAATGAAGTATTTCTAATATCACAATAACAAAAAAATGCCATGGAAATAATCTTTACAGTGCACACTCTTATATGTGTTGAGTAACATCCTCATCTTGGCATTTGTGTTCCCCCCTCCCCTTCCTCTCTAAAGCTTATATTATTTCTATTTCTTTGACTTGGCATGCTATGGCACCCGAGGGTTGCGAGTTGGTAAGAATGATATTTATGATTAATTTATTGTGCCAAATAATAATTGTCAAAATTAAATGTGGACCTGTGTTAATTTTATTAATTACAAAGAGTTGTTGTCAAGGCATGCTCACTAGTGTCCCCACTCCCCATTCATTATCTACCTTTACAGTTGATAGCAATATAGTTTCAAGTCATCTATCTATTGTGACAAGTGTATTTCTTGTTAAAATTGCCAATAGTCCATAGTGATCTAGATAGCCCTGTGTTATCAATACCAAATTATTAACTGTTTACAGATCAGATCACCAAAGGTAGGGCCAAAGTATTTGA
>CABFVZ010001893.1:134046-155499 GCA_902151445.1 Timema monikensis | reverse complement strand
GTGTTGATAAGTGGCTCGCAGTGTTTACATGGGGATGGCCGCTGACGTCTCGTAGAATTGGGTAAGTTTACAATTCCCAGTATTGTAAAATTAGCTAGCGGCTAATGTTACAGTTTATTTATATCAAATTCTTTGAGTAATAGTCAAATTTGGTTTGCTCGGTTAAATATTAGATCTTGGAAATATTTATTAAATATTAGAGCTTGTAAATGTTTATTAACTTAAATTAATCTTGTTGTTAACCTTGATTTCTAAGTAGTAAGATTATAGGTATGAGGTTGGGCGCTAATTGTAGGACAGCGCTAGTGATGAGATGGTTAGAAAACTTTATAGTAATTTTGACTATTGAACGCAATTCTTTTACCAGGATTAGCGAATATATTGTTGGCTAATTTTAGGATCGATATAAAAGTTTATTGATATTATATAATGTTTTTTATATATGATGATTTAGTGTAGTACTTTTAATTTGTATCACTACAAAATTTGTTTTGAAAGTTACGGGCAATACTCAAGTCAAATTATTGTTAGTATTGGAAAAGGAGGATTCCTGAGGAATTTTAAGATGAAGGTTTTGTATTTACAGTCTTTGGAGATTGATTGGAATAAACAATGACTTTCGCGTATGATATTGTTAGCCAAGATCAAGAATTTAATTGTTAATATATTGTTGCTTTCTTCAAGCTAAACTATTGTGTCATGATGAGCACGATTTTTGTACATTATCAATTCAAATAAGGGCTTCTTCCTTATTTGACATGTTGCAAATATTTAATTCATTCTTTTAATAAATGATAAATTCTGTTTACTTCTCGATTCATGCTACTTTCCTATTACTTATATATCCTTAGGTTTTATAACTTCCCAACTTTAAAGAGGTTTTTGTTTTAGGTGGGTGGTTCAGGTGTACATCTAACCATTGTTGAGGCTAACCGTCGGGTATAGTCCGCAACCGGATTGGGTTGCGTGTTCTGGGTACAGTTGTACTCAGATTTTCATTATTTTTTATAACTCACACAACTCATTCCTATTGCAGTTATTATTACTATTATTATTATTATTATTATTATTATTTTACCCTACTTGTTAGGTTTTGGGTTAGGAATAGGGTTCAGACCCAATGCTGATAAACAAAAAGTCATAAGGACTTAATATTAGAGTTACTGTGACTACACCAACAGAGTCAAAACAACACAAAATCAAAATCTAGTCTTTGACTGAAACAAGAAATCGAAACAAATATAATAGTCACTTCGACTGTACTAAGTCTGAAGGACACAATGCTGATAAACAAAAAATCAGAAGGACTTAATAACATTATCTAGTCTTTAAACTAGACCAATAAATCAGATGGATTTATTAACGTCACCTCTATACTTAGGACATCGGAGAGGATTTCCCATGGTGGCATGGTGGTGAGAATCACGCCCAATACTC
The DNA here is from genome assembly GCA_902151445.1 of Timema monikensis. NCBI lineage: Eukaryota > Metazoa > Arthropoda > Insecta > Phasmatodea > Timematidae > Timema > Timema monikensis. Next base: position 154,062 of record CABFVZ010001893.1, on the reverse strand, counting down.
CATGGCCACTGGTTCCTTCGTAGAGTAAGGTATCAGATGTTCCTTCTTCGACGATACGATGTGATAAAATACCCGAAGTGAATCTGAGACTCACTTATTTTATACCCTTTCTCTGACTAAAACGGAACAAAAAGAAAGAAATAGAAAAAGCCGTAAAACACAGGTGGTGATAGGATGGATTGGAGTTTGAGGGGTGAGGTAAAGGGGAGGTTCGAAGACACGCCGCCACAACAGTGGCACTCGAGGGTCGTAGGAGTGAACCTAACTTAGTTGAGTTCTTTTTCAGCCAGGTAATGTAGTTAGTGGATGTGTTTGGAAGCACCCTGTCGCCATACTTGTTGAATATTTTCCTAGAAGGCATGTCGGTGTTATCCGATCCCATCCAGTCACGGTGAGTAAGTCTTGAAGCATATTATTCCTGAATGTATTAGCTTTATTTATCATCTTTGGATTCCACTATTATAAGTTTAGTATTTTTATGCAGATATGTATTATTAAAATCCTTTGTAGTATTTTCCATTGGAAGCACGTTGATTATATCCGAGTTCATCCAGTCACGGTGATTAAATTTTGAAGGATATTATTATTATATATCTCAAATATAATTCTATTCTTTGGATTTTGCAAATATAATTATTATAATTTAATTATTATATGTAGTATTAATGTAATTATTATTGTATGTATATATAATTTTGTGTAGCCTAATTGTGTAGGTGTCAACTTTACATGATTGACACGCTACAAACGGATGCACAACAAGTTACTGTTAATCTTGTGCAGGAAATGCGAAAAAGAAAAAAACTTAGGCGCATGTCAGCACAACGACAAAAAAGATCGCTGGTTGACCGGAAGCTGGGTGATTGACGAGATCCGGAAAGCCGTTGAGAAAGCTACACCGTTGACGCAGTACACGAAGTGTGGGAGTACAATGTATCTGTTTACGACCGTCAGACACGTTCTGGCGGACTGTTTCACGGGTACATTGATATTTTTTTTTAAAATTAAACACAAAGCAAGTGGATGGCCAGAGTGGTGTACCTCACAAGATGATAAGTTAGCTTATATTTAAAATTATGAGAAAAGGAAAGGGGTAAAACTATTTCAGTTCTGTTTGCAAAAACCCTGGTCCACGCACGCTAGTTAAACTCTTTTTAAACTCACTATCGGGAAATTTTGGGCAAAGACCCGATTTACCACACGTAGCCGTTGTCATTGACTATCAGGGCATCCACAAGTACCTGACGGATCCGTACATCACCGTGGACAGCGTCATTGATGTAAATGATGAGGTTATGTTCCTCAATTACAAGGGTGCGCGTGACGCGTTGCGCCCTAACCCTAACACGAGTGTGGCGGTGGCGTGCTACATGACTGCTATGGCTAGGTTGCACTTATACAGCATCCTTGAACAATTGGGGGACCGCGTTTTGTATCATGATACAGATAGCGTTCTATTCACAGAGCTCCCCGGCGATTGGAGTCCACCGACCGGAGACATTTTAGGTGACCTCACTGCAGTGTGCAAGGTTCGTGGGATCACCATAAATTATGTCAATCGGAACGACGTAAATGTTAACGTTTTTAAAGTGCTGATCACCGAACATGCTGGGGAAAGATACATACAGATACCGCACAAAATTGTAAGAAAAGGTCTTGCGACTATATACCGTTTCGCAGAATAAAGTTTACCGGCCATGTACACCTACGATGAATTTAATACGTTGCCTTTTGGGTATCAGAGTCCTTGTAAACGCACTCACCACGACTAAAAGGTGATCATTTAGACAGGCTGAATAATCTACTTTTTTCCTGTCATTCTAGACAGTTCCACTGACATACCCTTTTTCAAATATTTGAGATTTTTTCATATTATTTTCTGCATGAAAACGAGCATATTTTTTACTGATTTATTTATGCACCAGGGATAGTTTTTTATACTTATTTATACACCAGTACAATCCTTCACCTACCTGATTATTTCTAGTCAAATATAATTAGTTGTTTGTATACATATATTTATTTTAATTCTAGTCAATTTTGTTTATTTTCTTTTACATATTTTAAATTGAAACCATCTATCTTTTTATATATATTCAAATACTCTTTAAACTGGATTTATATATTTAGTACCGAGGCCACTATTCCCACTACGACATCAATAAGTTGATTATTATTTCCTCTACGCCCAAACATATGTAATATACTTCAAGGTATAACATATATTCTATAACTATCCTTTTTTGTAAATAAATATTCCAAGTATACTTTTCATGATGTGAGCTATATTCTAAAACTATTATTTGTGTAAATAAATATTCTAAGTATATTTTTCTGGATGTGAGATATATTTGTAGAAAAAATATTTTAAAACTTTTATCTGTGTAGATAAATATTCCAAGTATACATTTCAGGCTGTGAGCTATATTTGTAAGAAAATATTCTAAGACTGTTATTTTTGTAATTAAATATTCCAACTATACTTTTCATGGTGTGAGCTATATTTGTAAAACTTTTATTTGTGTGACTAAATATTATAAAACTGTTATGTTTGTGTTTTAACGTCTACACCCAAACACTATCTCTCCTATCCTGTAAATACAAGTTTATTTAGCTTAGAAGCTCAGTCTCAAACATTATGGATGAGTTTAAACATTCATAATAAAACAATTGTTTCTAAAATAATTAAATCCTTTTACTTGCTTTTTAGGTAGAAATCTAACGTCACAAAAATTACAATATATAAATGAAAAAATTAATGTGTGTGTGAGACACCTTACCTTAAACCCATATTAGTTAAAATTCTAAACCAATATTTAAGCAGTGGAACTATTAATAGTATACTTGTTCCTCCTTTCTACTCATATTCTACAGCTTAGATAACTATTACTTAATATAGCTATACTAACTAGACATGTGTAATAAATAAAGACTAGCATTTACCATTCTGTGCTATTTAATATTTCATTCTGGCAATGTTCACACATGTATATTGCCATCTCATTACTGTCTTTGATGCTCGAAGGATTTCCAACCAACATATTCTAGGAATTTTTTAAATAATAATAATAATAATATTTTCTTACGAGTTATTTTATTGAAAAACAGCAAGTAATTAATAAACTTAGTTTAAAACATTCATTGTATACAACAGAAACAACACAAAGTTGTTTTAAATGACAATCACCTAATATTATTTAGGTCTTGTGAGCTGTACAAGTAACTAAGCGGAGCTGGTTGATTGAGGAGGTTAGAGTTCAAACACTGCCCTATCAAACTAAGGGTATTTCCAACTCTCCCTCCACGCAAATACGGGTACACTTACCCCTCATAAATACTTTCATTATTCCTACCCCATTAACGTATTTAAATTATTGTTATGAGTAGTAATAATTACATTTTTTAAATATGTATACGTACGTGCTATCACAAGATATTGAAAATGTAATAATTACCAATTTTATTCAAGTTCGTTTAAGCACTAGACACGGTTGTATTCCTCTTTCTCGATCAGGTCTAATGCACTGCACAATACCTCCTCGTTCCAACAGGTATGCTGGTGAATCTCTGTACCAGGATTTGGAGGAGTTTGATTTATATACGTACCCTGAAATAACCGTGACTGATTGCACTATGGAAATACCATCATAGTGGATAAAAGCAAGGTAAGAATTGTGTCTTGCAGTGTAAATGGTAGGTGCATATGAGTCAGCACCTCTAGGCTAGTAGGTTTTGTTGGCTGTTTTAATCATACACAGAAAACTGTACGGATTTTTACAATAACCATGTCAATTTAATCTGTATACAATTTTTCTTCCGGTTTAAAAATATTACTTTTTTGTTTGTGTATTTACGTGTATGAATGATTTGTGGATAGTTAATTGTTTAACTTTGTTGTGAATTTGCGGGCTGTGAGGTAAGCCTTAGATAGTTTTGTGTTACTTTGTATTGCCTAGAACCCTAATTTAAATGCAATAATATACACTCGGTTATTATTAAAAAAAACATATAAGTGAATATCTATTAGATATATCAAAGTGACCGTAAGCGCGCTACAAGTTGTACTCGAGTGAGAGAGAGAGAGAGAGAACTTGCTCTTGAACTTGGACGTGATCTGTAACTCTCGCCATTGACCTAGGATTCCATACGATAGACAGAGAGAGCCTCCTCAGGGCAACAGTTGTACCAGAGTGTTATGATACAAAGCATAGATTGGTGAAACATCAAGGAATGATTTGTCTGGAACATGGTAAGAGGTTGATAGATATCTACAGTGTTCATAGCAAGGGTAGCTTATACATCCTCTTTCATTGGGCGTAACGAGGGAGGTTTAAAGAGTCTCCCCGAAACGTTATTAAGTTTATAATAAGAAACTTAAAGACGGCCTTGTATAAAGCTTTAAATAAATTACCGATATTCACTTGGCAATTTAAAAGAAATCCAGGTGAATATCACTCTAAATGGATTGTATCATTATGCTCATTCGTACAGTTGTCATTGTACTAGCAGCAGCACAAAGCCAACCAGAGAGTCGAGGGTGGCTGCGTTTTCTGATAGCTCGTCATCTTACTTGAGCACTCCTTTGTAGCCGTTGATTTATACACGTCCATCACAGAATGAGTGAATAATGACCCTGGTCACGGAATGATTCCTGGATAGCTCAGTGGCTTAGAGCATTGGCGTAGTCAGTCATAGGTCCCGGGTTCGATTCCCGTGCCCAGGTGGCATTTTTCATTGTAGCCTAATTAATTTAGATCATCTGCCAACCGTTGTTGACTAGAATCGGTGCATTTTTCACTTCTAACAGGATCTTATCTAAAATAAAACTGATGAGGACTTAAGTGTTAAAAGTTCTTGTTGGTCGTGTAAAATGCACCAAACATAATCTAAGACAAGCAGAAACTAATGCAACGCAAAATAGTTTGTATCTTTAGTAGTATTGACTAAATAGTTTTATTACTATTATTTAAACAATGCCTTGACTTAGACTTTAACAACCCATCTGATACAATACACTTAGTGCTAACAATACGGCTGGCAATAGGATGTTCGCAGACGAGAACTCAGGACCATTTGGGATAACAATACGGCTGGCAATAGGATGTTCGCAGACGGTAACCCAGTACCCTCGGGTCAGACAAGTCATAATATTGTTTTATTCTTATTTGCTTCCCCCTCTAGATAATAAAAACGAATGTTTCTCGCCATATTACATTATACGAAATTCACCGCAGCTAAAATCAATGTTATTGTAATAACACGGAAAATAGTAATAATGATTAATCAATATAATCGATCACTAAAATGGGGTGTATATTTTAAATTTTGCAAACACTTAAAATAGTTAATAATGTAATTGGTAGGTATATTCCGTTCACGATAGGTTTTTACCTGGATGACAGTTCGAAAATCATATGTTTAGGTTTTGGGTTGCCAACACTTGTAAATGATCACAGCCTTGTTATAAATGTAAAGTTCTTTAATTACCTTTTATATGTTACATTTAAAATAACATAAACTTAAGTTTTCTCATACTATTTCATTTTTTAAATAATATCTTTATATCCAACTCGAAACAATATTTTAAATATAATTAAAAGTACTTATTTTTCGTTTTGGAACGTTACTAATTTTGTGTAATATAGTGCACACATCAATATATTTTAATAAGGGCATCGTATTTAGTTGGAAAAGAGAAAATTGTTGTAATTTTTTTACATACAATAAATAATTTTATGATAATTTTATCGTACTTTGAAATATTTAACTGAATAAAATATTTTCATCAACTGCGTGTCTGCATCATTGTAAAAAACTTGTTTACCGTTATTTTTCTAGGTATAGTTTAGTAGTAACAGACCACAGAACCACAATGAAAGTGGATAACATTGTTACCAGCTGCATGTTGCAGTTTGGTGGTGTTGAGTAGTTATTTTGTATTTTTCTTGCCTAAATTGAGATTTAAAAATATAGTCACAATTTTTGTGAAGTAACAAGATGATTTTTGTGTAATATTTTGTTTTTGTGACTTGTACATACTTTTCTCGGACCAGCTGCCGCTAAATCTTACTTTTTTTAATAAGTTGACAGCACATTTTATTGCGGACTGGTGTTTTTTTTACCGTTTTGTCCAAACAAAATGTAATTTTTGGTTTTCACTTCAATATGTTTAGCTTACCTGTTTCAAACATTGTCCTGGAAGTCTAGTTTTAACTCAACCAAGTCACCTTAATCACGAAAGTTTGGTAAAAACCACTTTTTTAATGCTTTTGTCTTAATTCGATAATTTCGTCGCAAAAATAGGATTTTTGTAATTCACCGCTTTTGGGAAACTTAAAAACGAAATTGGGCTTTTTTATTCCCCATAAAAGCAGGGCTCTGACATTCAGCAATTAATTAATTTAAAACATTAATAATGTGCAGCTACAACAACATAGAGTTCTTTTTTTGAACAGCAGCAATATTATTTAGGTCTTGTGACCGTTACAGGTAGTTAAGTTGAGAGTTTAGAGTGCAACTTGAATTAGATAATTGTGATAGCAAGACAAACATATAATCACTCTCTTACCTAATTAAAAACATCAGGAGAGAATATAATCTCTTCTACCATCTATAAGATGAGTAGAAGTCACCTCCAAAATAGTTCAGGACACGTTGAGAGGAGCTAGATCGCATATTGACAAGGCCTCCAAAGTTTTTTACCCGGAATTCTTGCTCTTCCCACACCATCAACCACAATAACGTTCGGTTCATTGCTGGCCTCTTCCTATAGCACAACGTTATAACTTTTGTTTTTCTCAATTTCGTTTAAGCACTAGACACGGTTGTATTCCTCTTCCTCGATCAGGTCTAACGCACTGCACAATACCTCCTCGTCCCAACAGACATCCTGGTGAGCAGGATTTGGAGGTGTTCGATGACCTTCATGTTTGTGTCGAATAAGATTGGAGAGCTTTGCGTTGGGCCCCTCACAAATGCTACATTTAAATGACATAATGGAAACTGTAGAAGATGCAGTGACAGAAATATCCCCGGGAGAAAAAAACACTGTCGCTCAAGTGGCAACACTCTCTACTCACAAACTGCGTTCCCTTCTCACGGTTTTCAAAATGTCACCGCTTGCTCCAATGACGTCAGCAGAGTGCTATGAACACATGAACGTGCCTAGTTTATAAAAAATCTTTTTAAACATCACACGTTGTCCTCCGAGATCAATCACATGGCGTGGTTTGGATTTAAATCGCTTACAATTCAAATAATAGACAGACTTTGGAAGGAAGACGTTACCGAAACTGCCCAGACCAATTATGTAGTCATTGAGCTTTTCACCCATAATTTTAACATTTGAATAAGTTTTGTATATTGTTAAATCCTCGAGATTTATGGGCTCTTCGGGCTTTACCTCCTCCTCCTTTGCTGGTGGTGAGCACGCGGGTAGCTCTGCTGACTCTTTATGTCTGGTAGAAAGACGACTCTGGCGGTGGGGACTCTGACTATAAGTACTCTTATGTCTGGTAGGCAGAAGACTCTAGTGGTGGGTACGCTGGTGAATCTGATGTCTGGCAGGTATACGGCTCTGGTGGGGGGTACTTGGGTGACTCTGATGGCAGGTACGCCGATGACTCAGGGGGTGGGGGCGGTGACTGGGCTGCGTGAAGGATGGTGTAGAGGTTGGAAGGATGGTGGAGGCCTGGGCAACACAGCCACAACGTCCCCTCTACGGAAATTGTACACAGCACACGTCATATCACACATGTAAGACTCCTAGATTCTAGGAAACTAGGGTAGTACTTCAGTCGATCTTATCGTGTGACAGGTAGAGTCGCAAAACTCGATGTAGCCTCACTCCTCTCTGTCGTGGTGCACTACTTTGTAAATTATATCTTTATCGCTCACAGCCACACTGTGAATATTTTCTACTGTCATATAGGCACGCCCCGCAATCGTATGTCCCACAAACATTTAATTAATATAGCCGGTTAAGCATGGCGAGTGTACCTGGGAGCTAAGTGTGCTGTATGGTTTGTAGGGTCCGCCGTGCGATACGGTGCACATGTATTAACTGCCCGATGTTGTTGTTGTTAACTGCTTGATTCGTCTGCACCATCTTTTAAATACGTTCAAAGTTCACAATAGTAGGTTAACCGGGTTTTACTCCGGTGCAGGTAAATACCAGTTTTTCGTTATTAAGCTCGCACACGTCTTCATCTGTTAGAAAATCAAAATGGCAGGGTAAAAATACACAAAACTTGTCATCAAGATAGGCTATTAGGCGTCTCCCGAACTTTGTATTGACCGCTTTTAATTTATCCACCGAGTACTTTTGATCTACGGTTAGATCACACAATTTTACGGTCTGCACGGCGTCAACAATATTTACCAGCTGCTGTAACTTGTCCATCTTGAACCACTCACAAACGCTTATAAATAGACGACCAAGCGGGCGCCCCCATATATCTATATGGTCTACTTCACGTGGTACTAGATGAACAGGGTCATTGACCTATTGTGCTAGCTCACGGTTTAAAGGTCGTAATCTATTCCTGTCTCGACTTTTCTTGTCGAGCCACCAAACTGGCACCAGGTATGAGTGATCAAGGCAAACCCATTGGGAAATCATTCTTGTCTCGACTTGTCGAACCACCAATTTGACGATGATGAGCGGTCGGTTTATGTAAAACAGCGTAGATTTACCATTATTCATCATTTGTGCTCACGTGCCCACTGAGTACTGATGTACTCTTGGGAAACCGATGGTTGGGGATAGGATTTTCCTGAACCAAATGCTGGTAAAGATTTTACCTGGTCTAATTATATTAAGCAGTCGAACAGTTTTAACTGATGTTTAATTTCGCTCTCGCAAATGTGGGGTATATGTTCAAATCCCTGTGGGCACGCCATCTAAATGTCAGGCTCATTTAATTCTGGCAGAGGGAGGTTGAAATCGAATCCCCACGTTGTAAACTGTCGGTATTTCTCCCTCAGGAACATTTTCTTAATCATCCCTACCACACTATCATAATTAATATATATATACGTTTAGCCAGAAAGGGTGCGTGTAATCCCATCTAGTTATGGCAATGGAGGCTGGGGCTCGAATCTCCTCTGAGGTGTACTGTCACTAGTTTCCCTCTCCCTTGTTTCACGTAAACTTCGGAACATTTCTACCTCCCTCCTCCACCAAAAGTGCTGCATGGCTAATACCGAAGGACGTTACCATACAGCACATTTTAGTAGACTTTTGTGGTGGGGGTAGTGGCCTATAAATAAGGATTCCGAGACCCCTGATTGTGCATAATCAGGGCTGCAACATTACCAGGAAAAACCACTGGCCGGGGGAGGGTTGCAACATCATTCATCTGACACTGAGAATGAACAGGGTCAAGGACCTCACGGTCACAATATATTCCTGTCTCAACTTGTCTTGTCAAGCCGCCAAACTGGTGTCAGGTATGAGTTATCAGAGTTGCGACAATTCGATGAAACCATCGGGAAAACCCATTGCTGGGGAAGGGCTGCCAAGATCAATGGACGCATGTACTAGCCCACGGTTTCAAGGTCACAATCTATTCATGTCTTGACTTGTCTTGTCGAGCCGCCAAACTGGTGCCAGGTATGAGTGATCAGGGAGAATCCATTGCGACATCATTCAAGGTCGTGTTCTATTTTTGTCTAGACTTGTCTTGTCAAGGCACCAGTGCCAGATCACTAGGTAATTAAGTTTGAGTTTCCATTTTAAAAACAGGTTTTGATAATTGTTATGAGAAGGTAGGGGTTTGATACCGCAGCAAGTTATTTTTGGGTAAATTTTCGTAAATCGTTTTCCACTTCCAACTATTGAAAGTTGAGATTCATTCCTATAGTAGATCTAATTTATTCAGCCTTACTTATTTCTTGTGATAAATATTAAACATGTAGAATAATGGGAGTCTCTGTGTGTATTGTAAACGGACATTATAAGGTTTAATAAATATTCAGGGTAAGCTAAACAAATCCACGACATAGTACTCAATTTAAAAATAAATATTATAAATTCCTTCATCAACGTCAAGAGTATTTAAGGAGGTTTTTCTAAAATACTTTACATTTTCCTCATTGAAAATGTGGGTACACTTCCTCTAATTTTGGCTTGAGGTTTAAGAGTCTAATTTGTTTTGTGTGAATGTTATTTATTATGTCAACAAAATATACAGTTTCGAGCACTAAATTATATTTAAATTTGTATTCAATATTACTTATGAATTTTTGTAAAAGTTATATATTATTTCATCAAAATATAATTGCGAACATTAAATTTCTTTGTTGTTTAAGGGGCTAATTTGTTTAGTGTAAATATGATATATTATATCAACAAAATATAGTTTCGAGCGTTAAATTATATTAAAAATTGTATTTAGTATTACTTATGATTTTTTGTAAAAGTTATATAATCGCCAAAATCTATATGAGAACATTAAGGGCCGGTCTTATGAATACCGGATAGATATTGCTATTGGGATGTTGAATTTATCTACCAGATAAAAACTATCAGCCACTTTAATGTTTTACGCGTCTTATGAACTGAATATAACTACCAAATATCTATCTGTAGGATAAATATATTTTTATTCAGAGCACGCAAGGTTGGTACTGTTTTTACTGGTGTGCGCATGCGTATAAGCCCTGCTGATAGCCTAGCAAGTGGTGAGAACGCTCACCATTTTGTTAAATAATAGTAGCTAAACGAGTGAAAGGAAAAATATGGTGTCACGTGGGCGTAGAAGTTAAGTTGTCTTGACAGTACTAATTTCGGTGTTTGCCAAAATTGGGGAAATAATTTGGCACAACGTCAACAAAATTTCATTTATTGTACTAACATTTAAATAATTTCTTCATATATATAACTCCTCAAATTATTTGTCAGTTTATATAAAAGTTTTAATTAAATGTTCTAGTTTTATATAGTTGAAGGCCGCGTCTATGCTTACTAAACACGTTAACCAAGTTTTTAAGCTTAAAACAAATTCTGATAGGAGAAACCTCATTAAAAACAACGCGTTACTATGGCGACAACCATTTTAACTTCCAGATAAAAGTTATCAGGTACTTCCCGATAAAAATGGGATGGATAAATACATTTTATCTAGCATATAAATCCTATCTGGCAGTCATATGACGCACTTTTAACTTATCCACCGGATAGAAATATCTATCTACCAGATTAATATTTATCTAGGAAACATAAGACTTGCCCTAAATGATATGTAAAATAAAAACCTGTCTTTTGCTCTCATAAGTGACTCTAGGAATAAAACGGTTGTTTCTAAAATTTTTACCTCGGTGTCGTAGTTGGCTGACGCGCTTGTTTCGTGTAGAGCCAGACTGTCGAGGACGGGGGAGTTCGAGGTTCAAATCTCAGTCTGGTGATCTAGGGTTTTTTTCACTCTATCTCTCTACTCGAATGCGGGCTCATTTCCTATAAATTTAAATTTCCCAATTACTAACCCCTTAGCGTAATTAGTACTTAAGCATATAAACTGAACGGGTAGTAAGACTTTGTGCTAAAAATGTGTCAAGTTCATGTGCGTGTGGGTGTGTATTTTCAAATTTACAATATATAATAACTGTCCACCAATATAGCAGGCTAATAGAGTTTCCCCCCTTTAAAATCCAATCTCTACCACTTGTATTAAGTAGGAATGTTTCTCAACTACTTTAAGTGCATGGTCAAATGACGTCAAACAGGGTGAACGTGCTGATGTACTCTAAGGAATCCCACAGTTGCAAAAGTTCTTGTTAGACTTTCCCAATTTCCACTCCAGAAAAAGTGGGCATGCCGTATAAATTTCAGGTTAATCTATTTCTGGTGGGGAAGTTTGGAATCAAATACCTGCAGGGGTACATTGTTGGACGCAATATATCGTCTGATATGTAAGTTTGCCGTTCTTTAACTAGATACACAAGAGATGGACCCTCTGCGGTCATGTTTAATTTTTCCAGCTGCACATATGCAGGTACACATCACGGCCTGTGACGGGAGGAGGTAGGATGGCCGGAATAATCAGCACTAAAAGCATAAATAATAGTGTTGGGTATTTGATTCTTAAACTACCTATATGTATTCATATTTCAACATGGCGCTAATGATGGTACATCCCTGTACAATCACTAAATTTATTTGAAATCTTTTTTCTGTAGGTATAAGTGGCTCAAGGTATAAAACGGTTGTTTTAAAATAACTAAATCTTTTTTTTACTTTATCCTTGGGTAGCAATCTACCATCACAATTTTAAATAAAAATGAACGTCTTTCTGACTCTGTGTGTGTGTGTGTGTGTGTACTTGCCACCTTACCTTAAACCAAATTTAGTTCATTTATAAAAGCTATCTATACAGTGCAACTGTTTGCAATAATATGCTTGTAGGATTTTCCCGAAACAAATGCTGGCACACATTCTACCTGGACGTAAAATATGGTCGACCCTCAAAATCCTCTTTTCACTCTCGCAAATGCGAGGTGCCCTCGGAAGGAAGTTTTTTGGATGACTGTTCTAAGAGACATTAGTGGTGCTAAAGATATCGGGGTTCGAATCATTGTGGGCATGCCGTCTAAATGGGAGCCTCATTTAATTCTGGCGGGGGAAAATCAAATCCCTTCCGGGTAAACTGTTGGTAGTTCTCCCTCCAGGTAAGACATGCCTAAACATTTTTTAAATCACCCCTACCGCACTATCATAAGTAATATGTATAGACGTTTAGCCCGAAAAGGGTACGTTTAACTCATCTAGTTATGAAGGAGGAGGTCGTGAGTTCGAATATCACTCGGATGAAATGGTGTTGTTTTCTACTCTCCCTCACTCCACGTAAGCGCTGGAACATTTCTACCTTACTCCTCCGCCAAAAGTGGTCCATGACGGATACCTACATCCACGCGTGTTGACGGACGATACTAAACAACAATTTTTTTAGACTTTTGTGGGGGGATAGCAGCCCCTAAATGAGGATCATTAATCACCTAAGGCTTCTGAGGCCCCTAATTGTGTATAATTTGAGCTGTGTCAATGTTCTCTAGTTGTGACATCACCGGGAATAAACCCATTACCTCATAAATGGCGGAATAGAGGTTGAGGAGGGGTTGCGACATTGTGATGATGACACCGGGAAACCCCATTGCCCGGGGGAAGAGGGTAGGGGGAGTGAGAGGAAGTGGAAGGGGTCTTGCGGGTTTGAACCACTGCCAACTGCTCGGTGGTCACACTCTACGCTAAGCGGCCGCCGGGAGATGTTTGTGCTGCGCCTTAAATAGCGACGTCGCTGGAGGAGTGCCCGACGCCGTGGACTGCACGCCAATAAATAAAAAATAAATTCCAACGCCCGTCCGAATCAAACCCAGGCATAATAACAATGAGCACACATAAAAAAAGAGACAGGAACAAACAAGTTTGGAAAACCAATGCGCACACCTAAAAAACAAATGAGTCAAGAATAAACCAGTTTTGAACACTGGAAATGGGTCGACGAGGGTTAGGGGGAGGGGGAAAGCCAACAGCCAATCAGAGAGTGGCACAACATTACGTAATCATCACAATACACACTCTATTCACATCGGGGTCATAGATCAAATTTCCCTGAAACGCCCTACTAGCTACAGTGATCACTATACGTGTAACGCCTAGTGAAAGAATTAATGATCACTATATGTGTAATGCCTATTGAAGTAATGATCTCCATATATGTAACACTCAGTGAAGGGAAGTAAGGATTACTATATGTGTAACACCCAGTGAAGGGAATTAGTAATGATCACTATATGTGTAATGCCAAGTGAAGTAATGATCACTATATTTGTAACACCCAGTGAGGGAAAGTCAAGATTACTATAATCTGTGTACCACATATTTCTATAGAACTAAAAAAAAAAGTTTAAAAACTTTTAATTTACAAGTTTAATAAATAATTAACTTCGTATAGAAATATATTATATGATTTTCAAAGTCGTTGCACGTGGAATATCGCAATTCTAAGTAAAATGTAAATGTAAAAGCTAGATTATTTGAAATTATTTTTAAAATGATATTTGGACACGGGTCTCGAACCCTGGACCTTGGCGCACCAATGTTCTACCAATGAGTATCCATGTTTCGTGTAGGGTTTATCGATTGCTCTAGCCTACATGTTTCTAGCCTCCCTCAAACAAATAATGGTATATTTTTGACGAGGTCCCAAGCTGATTGAGGGTTGTTTGAGCGACTTTTAGGCCTCCCAGCCATTATTTCTGTGAGGATATGGATCTTTAAGTAGGCAGTGCCCTTATTAGTTCTTTTACAACCATTACTGTTTACAGTCTGTGGGTCAGTTTTTTTTATTAAAGCCATGTATTTTGCCACTACCGGCTGGCTAGGTCTGTCGTAGTCTCATCTGCCTTATAATCTAACTTATGACTAGGATAGACACAACATCCAGTCCCCGGCCGTCAATTTATCATTGTGAAGTGGTAAACCTACATTCCATCAATAATCAATTTGGTCATTAATTTTTAGAAGGGGACGATACAAAGTAATAAATAGCTCATAGGTTACATCATAGAACAAGAAAAAAATTTCTGGTCACTTAGTTTCAAAATTAACAAGATGGCGTCAATATTTTATTTTATTGATACAAAAGCGCATTGCCCTAGTAGGCCCACACAGTAGAGCTTATTTCTGCAACAAATTAATATTTGGGTTTTTTGTTTTATTTGGTAACAGCTAACAGTGAGAGTACTCACACCATTGGGTACGCAGATCAAGGCGTCTGTCTTGAAGGAGATAAATACATCTGGGTTTCAAATCCCGGATGTTTGCACTGATTTGTTTGTCCCTAAATTGTTTCCCATTCTCGTCCCACGTTGATGCTGATACAGTTATAACTAATTGTAACTATATCATCCCTATCCTGGTAGTGTCAGGCTATAGGACTTCATGCAGTTAATCTGGACGGGTAGTAAGACGCTTAGCCGGAAACAGTTAATTTATAACCACTGTAAAACTATTTTTAAAAGTTAACGTGATCAATACAAAATATAAAAACAATGTTTAATATTTAATATTATTGGATTTAAAAACCTAATAAATACGTTTTATCGCTTGTTTAAAATATCATTGGGTTTAAATGTGTCCCTGGTAAAGTTGACGTGTACCAACCAACGAGAGTACTTTTATTCTCGGTCTGTTTTTTGAGTTGTTCATATTGGCACTATTGTACCGATTCTCGCGACGCGGACGGTGCAAACTCGGCACTGACGTTCGATGGGCAGGAAATACAGGAAACCACGGTGCCGGCCCAAAAATGCAGGGACGGACCCACAGGCAAGTTTGTTTTATTCTTGTGTTTGCATTATTATCACTGTCAGAGATCTAGTGATCTGCTGTTGTAATTACTCTTAACAAAACACGACACCACATAACCTTCTTTACACGTCTAGAATGATATTTTAATTGAACTCTTTGAAATGAAAACTTATGTCTGCTGGGTCTACTCAGATAAGTTCACACAATATGAAAACTACGAGGAAAACATGCTTTAAAATGCTGTTTTTTGTCACAACGTGGTGACTTTTGAGGGAAGTGGAGAGGGAAAGTTGGGGTTTATCAAATAATTTATATAGATACATTTTGATATTCCCAAACGAGAATTAAAAGTCGATGCTTATTTTAGGAAATACCCTCTATATTTATTTTTATGACGCTACACAAATTGGAAAATCCTCGAGCAGACAGGTTGTCTGGGTGGTTTCTGGTTAGGCCTATCAGCTGTATTGATCGTGACGTCTGCCACAACCGCGCGCCAACAATTTTATCGCCGAGTGTAGCTGAAGCGTCGGTTTTTATTGCAAAATGATATGCCTTAACACGAGTAAATATTCTTGTAGTGAACATCGATTATATCTTTAATGTTTAAAAGAATAAATAAAAATACAACTATTACTCTATCTGTCATACCTCGAACACGAGCAAGAGCGCACGCGTGATTTGTCTGCTTGCCGTTGCCATCTGGCAGCGAGTGTGACGTAGCATGCAGCCAACAAATGGTTGTTGCGCGTGTAAGATGCGCAGACGACAGAAGAGTTATGATTGGCTGTGTTGGTGTAGACTGACATCACACCACAATGCCGCTACAATAAAGGTACCGCAAAAATAGTTTGAATTCAGTAGTGTGCGATTTCTCAAGTTTAGCGTAAGTTAGTGACGGAGGTTTAATAAACGAATTTCGTAAGACAATTTATACAGCTTATATCTTTGAGTTAAGTTTTTCGGCGTCTGTCCTGAAGTGGAATACAATCATTACGGTATGTAAGAATGTTTATTTCAATATTTGGTTTTAACAGAATAATGTAACAAAGTTCATAATGATGTGTATTTATTAAAGTTTACTATTTAGTTTAGTATCATTAATACAATGACTACTTAGAATGGAGTTAAATGGTTATTAGTATTGTACTGGTATTAGAATGACACGTTGTTGCATATTCTTGTAACGTTATACGGTAATCAAGGTCAAGATGATCATTTCTGACTTAATTATAACGAGCCATCTACAGGGCTATTTTGACTACTAAACATTTTAAAGTATCTCTAAACTTTTGATAACCATGGTTCAATCGGGTAAATGTATCAACACAATATTTTTGTAATTACTGCATATTTTAACTTTTAACAAGATAATTTTATTAGGAAATAATTTTTTATTTGAATCAACATTAGTAATTTAATTTGTGTCGTGAATCACCTCCCTTATATATATTAGCCGGATACAATAGAGGTATTTTCGATGATTCAACAATTGGATTATCTTTAAATAAATAGGCCTATTATCTCAAGTTCGCAAAGTTGGCTTATCTACAGGTACGTAAAACACACACACACACAGATACACGCACGCGCGTGCGTAGTTAGCCTACTCAGTATTTATGTTTGTTATTTCAAACCAAGTGTAATGCTATTAAAACGTCCGGAATATTGTTGCCTAGAAGTCGAGTACAGTATTCTAAACAAAGTAGGCCATACAGTTTTATTCGAAGAAAAAACGTTGAATATAGAAAGCTCTGTTGACAATCAAAATGTTGATTAGCTACATCTAGTTTCAAGAGGGGAATTAATATTTGTTTTCAACTAATTTCATCAACATCCTCACGCACAAAGTTTTTTTTTAATTCGTCTCGAGTTAATTTTTGAAAACGAATCTTATTTGTGATGCTAATGAATGTGTGTCAGTCTGACTATAGCAGGTTCATTCATAGGAATGTTTCCCCTCACTGCCCCGCGTGGTAATGCTGACACCACAACACCACATTTACATATGACTCAACAAGCAAAGGAAAGATGACTGCGTGTCTCGACAAGTGTACCATTCTAAATTAATTAACATCAGGTTGGCATATAATTATGTTGTCGATTGTGGCATGTACAAGAACCCTGGAAGGAATGTGAAAATACCTTTCTCGATTAAATTGTTAGGCCCTTTCACTCTCGCTCATAGAAATTCTCGTGTGCTGATATATAATCAGTCGGCTCAGAAATCGCACGTTTAACACCCTAAATAATAGTAGGCCTAAGTTTTTGAAATCGAAAAGATGCATATCATTGAACACGCGGTCTAAACGTGAAGCTTGGTTTGTCGATAACGGGCAGATCGTGTATTCATGCGCCAACTCGTTTGACTTTTCACAACTAGAGAAAATAGACGGGTTTTCGCAGAGAATATGAGCCATTCGTGTAGAGGTGGTTGCCGGTCGACCGGTGAAATGTTGAAATGTCAGCTTGGAGGATGTTCTTGCTCAGGACAGACAAACTCTTCATTGTATCAGTACATAAATATATATCGATATAAGACCAACCTCTGGGCATGGCATACTAACCAGATAATTATAGTACTGGGGAATTTCACAATGGGGCCCCTAAAACTGGCAAGCATAAAAAAAAACCTTTTTAGATGAGGTAGAAAATAAAAATTTGACAGAAAGGTAGAGATACATCTTTAGATAACCAAATAAATATTTAAATTTGAAATTTTTAAGAGTGAATTGGAGGGGTGAGGAGTGAAGGGGAGGGGTGCTAAAAATTTCAAAATCTGGTGGTATAAAAAACTATAGTATGATTTTGGTAGGAAGAACAGGAGAAGTTAGTTACTAGGTACTAAAACAATTTTAATATATTCAAACATCAAGTCATGTTATATGTAGCTGTCACTTTGGATAGATATTATCAATGTCTATAGAATAACAAAAATAATATGGTAAGATGTTATCATTGTTGGTCAAAAGAAATATGTTTGGATTTTCTCTGCCGTTCCTCCAACCGGGTAGGCTTATACTTATCATTATGGTAAAAAAACTAAAATTCAGCAAGCGGTTTAAAAAACGTAAAACATAAAATAACTGCGGTAGAAAATTTAAATTTGACAATAAGGAATAACCATAAATGTAAAATATAGGTTGTGAAAGGGGTGAGGGGGGTCTCAGTTAAAATAAAAATCCCTCTTTAGGTGAGGCATAGAATTGACATTTGCCAGGAATGTAGAGAGACTACTCCAATTACAAAATAAATGTTAAATATTTACTATTTAGTAAGTGGCTTGTTTGAATAGGGAGTTTCAAAATTTCCAAAACAAAAATAATAAACTCCTTTTCATTGTGGTAGAATATTGAAATTTGTTAGGGGGTATCTTAAATACATTAACGCTGTGATAACAACTTGCTAAAAGGATAGATTAGCGCCTATCTAGTAGCGGCATAAAAATTAAAATTTAACTAGTTCTGGCGACATAGCTCGGTGAACCGTGATTGTTTCTGTAATAGTGTATTATTTATACTCTTTAGTGAATTGTGTTGTTCTTTTTTCCCTAACATATTTCACAATGTATATTGATCAATTTATCTTATTTTATGAACGTGTTCAAATAAAGATTGCGTTGTTAATGTATATCGTTTGTTTGTGCACTCAGTTTGTGGACAAGGTAATATTTTGCATCATATATTCAATTTATTTAAATGTATTAATTATCATGATTTCCATCAATATTTTACAAAGAGGAACTGACAAAAAGTGGTCAGATGTTGAACGTTCTAATTTGATATAGTTTTGGTGCTGCTTAGCCTCGCGAAGAACGGCTCAATATTTAAGAAGAAGATAAACGAATATACGAAAACACTAATTTAAAATAGTAATTTTTGCTAGCACCGCGTCTTGCATATGTACAAACTAATAATTGCGTTAGTGATTAGAAAAATGTAATTTAGTGAACATATACTCGCACTTTATGGAGGCCGAGTGGATACTTGTCTAGGGAAAAAAAACAACCCGACCGGAATTCAAACCACGATCTCTCTATAATTAGTATTCTAGTCTATTGCGAGAGTGACGCCTTAGACCTTGCGGTCACCGACGCAGGTGAATATTCATTGACTTAGCTCAAACATACTGCTAGTTTTTCTTTTGGTCCTATAGCCTGCTTGAATGTTGTCTTTTTTTTTTTTTTGAAGACTTTTCTATTTCCCCAACAAAACGTTGAAATCGTACTGAGGCATTCAAAAATATCACAAAATTTCTGTTCCTCGTCAATAAATTCACTGAAGATTGTCCAATATTCTCCATGGATCTTTGTTTTCTTGAACATTTTATGCGTGTCAGTCATTAAATTCACATCAAAATATCGGGGTATAAAGAGAAAAGTACTTATATAAGATTAAAAATGATGTAATTTTCCCATTATTTAATTACTTATTATAAAAAATTATTTTATTTAACCTATTATAAATACTTCATTGTCTACACTTAATATGCATGTCTAGCTAGACTAAATTTCAGCCCCATGCGATACATTTACTACTTTACCTTCACAATGACACGGAAAAAGCATAACATATCAAGTTTGACCCCTTATAACTCGTGAACTGTAATGATTTGAAATATTGAATCACTTTTTACATATAACTAGTGGCTCGTTGCAGCGATATCTACAAATTATCGCGTTAAAATTTATTCAATTTTTTTTTTTTTTT
>CABFVZ010001893.1:85324-134033 GCA_902151445.1 Timema monikensis | reverse complement strand
TTCAATTTTTTTTTTTTTTTGCTGGGAAACTTTCTATAAAATTAAGCCTCATTCGACTTTCTAGTTAAAGGTTTAGGCCTGCTCGTCAGAGGCAACTCTTAATTGATTTTGATCTTTCATTATTTAATTTTAAGCAAAAAGTAAGTTTTTATTCTCTACCCTACGATTATAACTTTGAAACGACCCCTCTACCTGCTCTTTACCTATTTGTTGTAACACTTTTGAACTTATCGAGCCGCGTTGGGCGTCGATTGTATACACTACGGATTAATTCCCTGATATAATAATGCTGTGACGATGTTTAGGTTGTCTATAGCTCCGTGGTCGAGCACTAATTAAATCGGTGTGTTAATAAAATTAAAGAAAGAGAACTGTTGATGACTGTTTATTCACACATGGTTTATTTAAATGACATCTGTTAATTACTTATACATGCTTCAATTAAATGCTTTATATCAATGCACACTTGTGATAATAATGTAAGTTATTTTATACTGTGTTAGACTGTGACTACCAGTGTGTGGTTCTGACTGACTTGTGCGTGTCTGCGGGTGTGCCTTAAACATACGCACCATGGATAATATATGACATACCCCTTGCATCTTTCTACCTTCGTCAACAGTGTAAAAAATAACTAATAGAAAGAGTCCTGGCGACAGCTGTTGTGAAGGCTAGCTTCTTATTGGTGTAGGGAATTGGCGTCTTTGCCAAATACTGCGGAATTGTTCCTTTAACAGGAAGAATGGTATAAAAATATATTTTACTGGTAAAATCCTTTTCACATTATTTCTGAGAAGCGCGTGTTTCTTCATGGATGAATCATAAAAGGATACTCTACATATGTTACTTTAAAGAAAAATTACCTTCATCCATGACTTTTTATATATTTTAGATTGATCTGAATCAATATCATTGCATTGTTGTACTTTATCATTTAAGTAAGAATTTGGTTATTTTTAAACAAAGAGAAAAAATGTATTTGCTGCTATAAATCGTACACAAATCAGGGTTTCCGTCCTGATGTAAGCAAAGAATGAAAAGCTGAGAATTCTCTAGGAAAATCACATTTTTGTTGTAAACTACTATTTTTCTCTACATCCTAGACCCCTAACCTTAAAAATGAGCGATCGTTTGTCAAAATCGGCTGTCATTTTCTCGTAATTTCAATTACCGGAAATGTTTGTCAAATTATAGATAAACTTCAAGATTATTCTATCGTTTTTGAGCTATAGTATATACCAAAACATATTTAAGCCTCATTTTATCATGCGCGAAACAAAACGTAAACAATATTTTTACGAACTTGACAGCTTAACCTTTTAATCCTCGAATTATGCTCAATTTTATTGATTTAAATGTGAATTAACGATAACAACATTCCAATAAAAAATGTTTCCTCAGTTTGAGCAGCTCAATTTAGCATCCAAAGAGAACATTGTGGTATGTTCGGACTAACAAATAATGATTGAGTTGTTTTTTAGCCGGCAGCAAATAAATATTCCCATGGTGACTAAACAAAGAATGGAAAACTAAAAATGCTCTTTGAAATAGGATTTTCGTGGAAAACTATTATTTTTTCTGTCATCCAGGATCGTTAAAATGAGTGGTCGTTTGTCAACATCTGCACAGTCATTTCCTCGTAATTTCTATTACCGGAAACTGGCTTATCAAATTATATATTATATTATAACTTTACACTTGTTAAAATAGGGCAATAAAATGTTAATGGTTGAATAGGCTTGATGACTACAGAACTGATGCCCTGATAGTTTCACAAGATGTCAATGAAAGGAAGCAACCGATGTCTTATTTAATCGCACCTACCTGCTCTTCAGTTTCCTCTATTACAGAACTAGAGTTTCTCATCTATAATATGTATAACTACTGTACAACTGCTAATGTGAGACCCGAACGTGAGATGATGACTTCTGTTTCCGGAGTGAAGCCATGCTGAATGATGAACTGGCGGCGCCGTGCCGTTACTCTGATTAGGGTTTCCCATTAACGTCACCTGCATTCTAGGAGCTCTCGAGGTCTGATCTCCTTCGTTTCGACTTGGAGAGACACTAAACCCTTCACAACCTTGAAAGATTTAGAAGAAAACTTGTAAATATGACATATTTCAACATTTATAATCAATTTATAATGATTGCTAAATAGTATCTTAAAACCTAGTGATAAATAAATTACAAATATAACGTAAGCAGAGATGACTTCAGATATGTCACCATAAAATAATAATCTTTGTGTTTGATCCAAATAAATAATTAGCCTATTTATATAAAAAATAAAAATAAATGAAAAGTGGTGCTATACGAGGTTCCGTGTTGGAAGAAACCTCAAAACTTTTATTCTGTTCAGAGCAACCAAACATGATTTTAAAATTGATCCAAACGGATATTGTCAAAAATAAATAATTACCTTGTTACCTAACGTCTTGCACATTACATTCATCAAAACATTAGGTTAGGTACTTAAAAATAAACTTTACTCATAATAATAATAATAATAATGAGGAGGTTGTGCACTAAAACCCGCCGACCTCGCCCGGGTTTGAACCCACGATCATCGTATTCTGAGGCGAGCACTTTACCCCAAGACACATATTTGATACCGAGGAGGAAATATTCAATTTCCTGGTTCTAAGGCACGCACAAATTGTTCTCTTACTTTACTATATTTAAGAATGAGATTAATTATTATTGTAGTTTTAATTATGTGGGAAACTATTAATTTGTAACCCCCTCCTTGCCTCTGAAGTAAATACAGGACCCGCCACTCTTTAGGAATACTACTCGATACACAACAAAAACAACTTTATTTTTAAAATGGCCGCGATAAAGGAAACTAAAGTAAAATGACTAATGACTAATCATGGAACATGTTTAAAACATGTCAAGTATTGTGAAGGTCGTTGGTTTGTTTAGTTTGTAGTAATACCATGATTTACCATAATAATACCAGTTATTGTAATGACATCATGCAAAGTACAAGGAACGTAATTAGTTTTCTTTCATTCAATATCATTGAGTTTCACTATCATTTGAGGTTACATAAACGAGGAAAAACAATTTTATGATTTTGGATCTTTTTTTATGTTGAAACGAACCTATAGTCCATACAATTTATTCGAAATTTTCTACAGTTAAAAAGCTATTTACTAAAATCAATTACGTATTCATCCGCTTGGCATTTAGTATGTTTTATGAGCGATCGGACCAAACGTCAAGTTAGTCTGGTGTACGGATTTCGAATCTCGGACGAGTTAATTGAGGGTGAAATGATTTCTAACTCTCCCTGTGCGCTAGTGTGGGTACAGTTCCTCTAAATTGTAGCTGTCTTGTTAGTGTAATTAGACTGCTGCAATCTCGGACGAGTGGGGTGTCCATGTAGAGAAAATAAATAGCGATTTAGTTCATTGTCAACCAACCTCGTATTATATCATTCACTGAAAGTTACTATGACATTCATAATTATTATGATGATTTTATTCCCGGAGTTTAATACAAATTGGGACAAGGACACAGTTAATGTATGTTTGTTCCTGTGGCCTAGACCTGGGTATTCAACCTTTTATGTTCGCGTGACCCCCAGCCAAGTTATTGGTGCATACGCCAAGCTATAGCCTACATATTATAAAAAATACATCTGAACTAAATAGAACAAATAACTTGCAAAGTTGTGAGGGATACATAATTACATTTTAAATGGTACGTATCCCCACCCGTATGTTAAATAGAACAAATAGTCCCATTCACACACATCTTCAAGAAATGAGCGGCAATTTATATAACAACATTGAAATCAAGATACAATTCTATCATTTCGTTCTGGAAATAAGTTATTTTTTCTAATACCGGATTTCTAACTAATTATTATCAACATATTTGTTTCTAACTTGTTGGGCGCATGTAGACTAAATACCTCACTCGCTTATTCGGGGTTTCCACGCATGAATAGGAAAACCTGTGGAATTATGTAAATAAACCTGTTAGAACACTGGATATTCTTGAAAAACAAGCTATGAACAGTAGACTAGTCCTTCGTAAAGTGAGTTGAGCCTGTTCGGTGTCCTTCCCCCCTTCAAGGTTACACGACTTAGTGCTAAGTCAGTTGGGAGACAGGTGTATTTCCTTTCTTTCTTAGTGTTTCTCTTCGTTAAGTCCCGTGATCGCACTCTTGATCATATAGGAACACTCAAACAGATTTTTGTTATTTATAAAATAAGAATCCTCCTATATTGAACCGTGTCTATAACATTATAAAGACTTCCAAAACACTAAATCTATTAAAAAATAGTTAATTTTAAGTTCAGAATTAGAAAAGTAAGTAGCCTTTGTGAAAAAGTTAAATGTTGGTGTGTTTTGACCAACATTAAAACTTTTTACTGTTGTAGCGTATATGTGTACATACCTAATTTATGCTTTTAGTTCAAATTCATGTCAAAATAGGCCATTGGTAAGGCAATAATAATATTTACATCTTTATAAAGTATTACTGTAGCGGCTTGTCACTGTACAAAGCAATTTACACTGGAACGCATCAGTCTTACCGTGACACATTACACTATGGCCTAATCTTATTAGCTGCAACATAGTGGAACTAAGAAAGGTAAGCGTGCTCCAATTCATTGTAAACGGAGTGTATGCTATAGTAAAAAAAGGATACAATGTGTGTAATTTCAGATTTACGTAGTGCTTATTGGATATTTAAAATTATTGTAGATTGACTAAACAGATTTTAGTGAAATTTAGAACACACACAGTGTATACAGGCCAGATGTGGCACCTCCGCTTGTAGTGACGTCATGATCTGCTGGTTCCTACGGACAATTGTGTGAATATTTCCAGTTTTCTTCATTTAAAAACTGATGAGTGATGAGTGACCTTGACCGAGTGACAGGTTAAACATGTTATAAGTAGCCTATATCATTAAACAAAAATACCTCCAGAGGTTGAACAATACAACAAATAAACACATAAATTATAATTTTTAAATAAATTTGCCAGGTAAAGATCATGTACCTTTTACAAACTTTATTAGAAAATTATAATAAAAATTACAAAATTACATAGTTGCACTGATCCAAAGGTCTCAGGTTCAATTCACATGTCCAGGTGTGGCTCTTTAGCAAATGTTTTAGTAAAATTAAGAGTATTATTAATGTGTTTGCTTTGAACAGTTGCCAGCCTTGTAATATATAATTTTGAAACATTAGGTACGGTTGTTTGGGAACCTTGTATCAACCTTGTACTTGATGTAGGCCTACTTTATAACAAGTATATTTCCAAGCGTTGACCAAACCAAAGAAAATATTTCACCCGAGGAATTGAATCCTTACTAATGTATTCATAGTCCAAACACAGGAAGAGCTTTTTCTATCACCGCCCTTTCGGGCTAAATGCTTATGTACTAATTATTCTAGTGGTTCTAGCTATGAAGGTATATTTATAGGAAATGTACCCGCATTTTCATGAAAAGAGTGGAAAACAATTTTGAAAAAACTCAGTACACCCGACCGAGATTCTAACCTCGATCTCGTCGGCATTCTAGTCTATTGCGAGAGTAGCGCCTTAGAACATGCGGCCACCGAGATGAGTTGGATATTACTCTCATGCTGCAAGTTTTATTCGACAAATAAGGAAACCACGTGACTAACTAACTTCGAATGTAGTTAAAATTTTACCAAGAAAGATGCCAGCGCGGACTAAACGTCGAGCTCACCTGTTCTTGTTTTTTTTATCCCTGAGTCTTACTAACTGCTCAGGCTATGTGCCTGTATAATACTCTAACACACTTGGTAGACCTGACGGGGATTTGAACCCCGATCTTCCTTTCTTGAGCAGGCTAGTCTAACACAAGTGACGCCTTAGAAAATGGTTGACGGACGTTTTTAGAACCGTGCCTGGAAATATAAATGTAGGGGGATGTCGACTGCATTCGAACCCGGACCAATGAATACCTCCGTGTATTTATTTTGGTCAGACTGAGACGTGCTCTGAGCAATAGCCCGTCACTTGGAGCCAGGTGCACGTGCACTCAGTTCAAGGTCAAGCTCGCGCGACTCTCCGCGGAATACAGAAAATGTTGTCCTATTATCCCATCAGCCAAGTGGCAAGAGCGGGCGGGTGTATGTTCCAAATCAAACGAGGTGTTATGGTTGCTTCACTCCACGCTGATAAGACCCCACTTGCTGCTACAGGGGTGTGGCGATGGAACATTAGTCCAGGATATTAATACTTCTCTATTAAACCTCTCACACCTTAGTTATTTACCAAAACCTTCACAGTATCAATACCAGTGTTTTTTAATCTTATCTTAAAAGGGAAAAAGAAAGACAATTAATTATGTCAAAAGCCTTTGAATATTTGACACCATTCTTTCTCTGGCACCCCCTATAAATGTGATTTAAATTTAAACACTCATTCAAATATATAACATTTTAAATTATATTATATAATTATAGAGTAGTCACACGCCCCTATAAGTTATTAAGAAAGGCCTTCCTCTGAAATCTTTTTAAAATCGAATGCCGTAAGACTTAAGAATTTATTTAAAGTAGTCTTTAACTTTTAAAAAAATGGATGCCCCTTGGAAGCTCATTAGAGTTTTTACTTTCTCGACCCCCTGAAGAGAGAAAGTGTTGTGATAGTCAAAAAATCGAACTTTAGATTTTGATAAATGTTGACGCTTCATGACTTCCTAAATAAAAAGCTTTACATTTTGGGTCATTTTATATTTAAGATTAATATTTCCACCATCGCTGAGCAAGCAAATGATAAATAAGTAGGTTATTATTTGTAAATTGTTCATAAAAATACTCCCTGCTGTTATCTTCGTGTAAAAGAGAATCTTGAGTTTTTGATGTTGGTTTGCTCTTCCCAAGGCCTGAATAGGCAGTATTTATCCATACTAACAATAAACTAAATACATGCAATCAAATTAATAAACGTCCGAAAAGACACTAACAAATGAGTTTTGATTTGTTCTAACACACACACACACACACACACACACACACACTTCCTAAGGGTGGCATTAACAAAGAGCCACTACCTAAAAATGTCATAGCTTAAAGAGTTCCTGCCACACCGGCAAGATAATACTACAACTGCATTGTATGCAAATCTCAAGGGAGGCTTCAAAGTTAAATCTTTGCCACAGTTCTTTACAGCAAGTTCAAACAAGGCTAACCTCATAAAGTTTCTCATTGATTTGTGGGAACATCCATCAATCAAAGCATTACTGCAGAGTAGAGTTATGTTCAGTGCTAATGAAGACAAGTGCTGGAAAGTAACATCTTTTGAATGCCAGTTTAATGAACTTGTTATGATCAAGAAGAGGCAGAAACAAGGCTAGCCTTACATGCTCCACATGTTGGAGAAAACAACATCCCTTCAGTTGTTCATGCTGATGACACCTATGTCCTAATCATCATGCTAGGTTTCTTTCAACAAAATAAATGCCATGTTTATATGAGAATTGGTAAGCAAGGAAAATATTGGATTGTCTCCCTTCAAAATGTTGTTAGTGAGTACAACCCTAAGCTATCAGGTGGCTGCAACACTGATGACTTCATGAAAGTTAGTGATTGTATTTCATAGCTTCACAGGCTGTGACAGTGTTTCAGCCTTTTATTCAAACCAATGAGCATTGAAGCACACTACAATGAATCGTTCAAAGCCCTTTGAGAAGAATGGACGGTAAGTGGTTCCCTAAATGCCAGCCTGGAGAAGTTTGTGTTCCAAATGTATGTCGGGAAAAAAAGATCACGTAAATAAACTGAGGTATGATTTGTACTGCTGTAGAGGAGGCAATATTCTGCCAGAACTTTAATCCCCTTGTCATTTTAACATTACGGCTCAATGTGAGTAGCGCCAACTGCCAGGCCGTTATATGGAGGATATCTCTAACATGCTTTCAGTTGGCTCCCACACCATACACACATGGATGGTATGAGGACAATGGTTACATTGGCATTAAGTATCTTGGAAGTCAACCTGATCCTGAGGAAGTACTGGAGATACAACTGCAATCCTGACAACCAGGATCATGCACGTGCTCTGACATTTGCAGCTGCTCGTGTGATAAGCAAGACATGGATACAGAATATGATGATGATGATGATAATGGTGACAATGTTAATGACGATGATGATGATTTTAAAGAAGAATGTAAGTGAAGCTATACATTGATATACCATACAAAGAGTTGTTAGAAATCTTAATATTTCCAAAATTCTTTTTATGGTTCTAAAATAGCATTAGTTAAAAAATTTTTTTATATAAATGAGTGTTTGTAGTGAAAGTCACCACAAAACTAATATGTACCATCACTAAACTACGTGTGAATAAATATGCATTAAACCTTACCAAAGTATGAATTTACCATATGTGTTTGTGTCAACCGTAAAACTAAAACGGGAAAGACTGATGATATACTTTTTGATGTAATGGAAATTAAACAAATTGTGTTTTGTGAATAGGAATTACAGATTAATATATTATAACTATATATAAAATTCATTTTGGTGGATTTTAAGCAAATTAACTTGGCTTGATGCATTTAAGACCCGGAATAGCGGATATTATTCAGGTTTGACCCTCGTTATGGCTTTTATCGTTGATTCAATCTTAAAAATGAACTGAACCATTTTGTAGAGAATTTATAGCTGAACAAATTTTGTACGAATATATTTTTTAAAATTTATGTTTAGTAAGAGAGAAAAATAAACAAAACTGCGTTTTTGACGTTTTTTTAAGCAAAAGAAGACAATAAAGATACCAATTTTGATTTCTGGGTTGCCATATTCGTAATCTACACAGAGACCAGAATAAAATAACACCACACATGTATTTACTGCAGAAATGGTACAATTTACATGAAAATCGGGCTCTAGCTGAAAGATTACTTGGGCTTCTTCATGCAATTTAGCTTGTTTGACCTATAGGTGCCGACAGTGGAGGCGCTCTTTAATTATTGAGCCAAGTTCTTCCCATGTGGTTGAGGAACTAGTTAAGGTTCCATTAGTGGCTCTTGGGTTTGGAGAGTGATATCGCATCGTTATAGGAAACAAGCATGGTCCTTTTGGTCCTGTATGGCAAAAAAGGCGAAGACTTGCATCCTTGTATATTTGAAGAAGCTATCCTTAATTCTTCTTGTTGGCAGATCTTACATTTGTATTGTAGTCCAGTCATGTCCTATCCTAGATGTAGGAAGTGAAACCAGTCCTCTTCACTGGTTGGGGATCCCCCCATAGTCTGTCTTCCTAACATCTTAGTGCAGTGATTAACAACCTTATTTTGTTTGGAGAAACCCTTAAAATATTTAATAAAATCTCGAGTAACCCTTGCCTTGCTGATACATATTAGTTTTGATAGGGGTGAATTACAAAATATATGTTCAAACCAGTAGGGCTAGGAAATAACTCTCAAATTTGAATAAAATATTTCAAGAGTACTTGCAGCCTATTTCTATTTACTATTTGCTGTCCTTCGGTCCTTGATTCTGGTTTTATTATTTTTACTAACCTCACTTTTAACAATATTAGCAGCCTTTTCTCTTCAGCTTCTCAGGATACACGAGTTCTCTTAACACATTTTCTAAAAATTATGAACAGACCAAGAAAAATCAAGCTTTGGCAAATTTCTCGTGAAACCCTGGTTGGGATCACGCTTTTAAGAATGGATTTGAGAGTTTGGGTTGTGGTCGAGGCAGTAGATGCTGGGGTCAAGGGGATTAGGTGCGAATGCCTGCAGATGGGTGCCACTGAATTTATGCTATTTCGGGAACAGGTGAGATAATTTGTGTGTCTATGGGTCAGTGAGGAACATCAGTTTCTTGTCGTGTGAATCTTGGATGGTTAATCGGTCTATCTTCATGGTGGGTGCCATCTTTTGTTATATTTGGGGTAATGTCGTTGTTTTAGCTCAGAATTTGGTTGAATTGGGATACTCTCCCGCGAGCAGGGGGGGGGGGACGCAGTATTATTGTTCTTCTTCACAAGTTATTCATTCTTGTTCCAAGATCACAGCGAGATCTCAGTTTATGGAGATGTTCCAGAGAACTGGGTCTGGGATGAGGTTGCATAGTTTCAATTCAAGAGGCGTTCTGATGTCAAGGTTGAAAGTATGGTCTGGGGTATGAGGCAGGAGTTGGAGTTGGGTGTGAGGGGTCGTTGATAGTCGCGCTTTCTTGGGATACTCAATCTTTGGACAGGATGAGCTGATGCGTGGGGGTGGGAAGAGAGAGCTTCAGATGAAGTATATCCACGATGTTGGGGGAGTTGAGGCACTTTCTAGATATGCTGTCCTCCCCGTTTTCTTATCCTCCGGGATGTTGGCATCTCAGGAGGCTGGCCTGGTGGGTGATGCCCGCTGTAGGTCAAGAATGTTCTCACGGGAAGCTTGCCAAGGGTGTGCTACCCGGGACAAGGTGTGGGGGTGTCCGTGGGAGGCCACTAGAGGAACACTACCCAGGATAATGAGAGGATACGGTCGAAATTTACAGTAGTGAACTTGATAAATTACTCATTCTATCGGCGTGTTTCACAAATAGAACTCTATTAATATATATTTAAATTTCATATCAACACTAGGGGGTGGAGTGATATTTGCTAACCCGAAGCGTGGTTAACTATGTCTGTCTTAGCGGTATGAGGTGTCTCGGTCGGGTAAGCAGGAGAGCGGTTGTCCTGGGTGGTTGGTGTAACGATCTGCTGTGTAGGGACCTGGCTCGGCGGATGAATAACGTACACTAGACCATATACACAGTCCAATTTTCAAAAGAAGGGCCTCATCTTAGATCTACTTTCATGTCAAGTCGTGATCTTGATAGATATGATCAATTCCTTATAAATAACACTAATCAAATATTAATGTGTTTGTGAAGGGTTTTCTAAAATTAATTGTTAGTAATCGTGTAAATTTATATACAGTCTGTCATATGAATGATTTATTAAATTAATCAATGATATATTATGAATGATATAAAATGTATATTAATTTATCAGATGATAATAATTGTAAGTATGTTTGATTGGTATGAAATTTTCTGATTGTTAGAGTTTTTTTTTTTCAGATTCATTTTATTAATATTTTCTTTTCATTAAGTTACTTCTTTAAAATTAAAAATATGTTATAATTATGAATCATTTTGTAGCCTGGTTAACTTTGCCTAAATAAATAAATACATTAAAATAATTTCAGTCCGAAAAAATGATGTATTTTCTGAAAGGCTCCTTCTATTAGAATTGGATTGTAGTAACGCTTCCAACTGCCCAATAAGGTTATATATATCGTGATCCGAGTATACATCAGATGTTTCGCGTGCGAACTTACAGCAAGTGTTGTTTAGAGGAATAACAACACTTCATTTTGAGGTTTTATCATTAGAATGGTGTGGATTGCATGGCTTTACGGATGAATACACGACCGTATTTCTCTTAGGGCCAGTGGTCCTGGCAGAATCCTAGTATTCACTACTCGCCACAAGGTCGGCTCGTCTTTTCCGCACACTCCGGTGTATTCCATTACCAGGGACTCGAACCCAGCATGACCCACAACCGTTTGATCGACGAGTTGCCAAAATATGTGCCTGCTACAACAAGGGAAATACATGCACGTGTTGAAACAATCTCTAGTTAGCTTATAAACCTGTGTAAACCTGATATCTCCGGGGCTACTGATGGCTGTGTAAACCTGGTACTCCGGGGCTACTGATGGCTGTGTAAACCTGGTACTCCGGGGCTACTGATGGCTCAGTTTGATTAAAAGTTCAAGTGTTGAGATGCAGTATTTACATTTCGGATGATTACATCGCTATTCGCTCAACTCTACATCAGCTTCTACTTTTCACTGACAAAAGCAAAAACGTTTTAGATTGTTGTACAATCACAGAGGTTATTTTTTGATATATGTAATTTTGTGGAATGCTCGTCCATCCGTTACTTGTGTGGTCCGTCTTGTTTATAAACAAACACCAAAAACAACAATTAATGTTGACGGTTCTACATTGCATGTCATTGTATATATTCTTAAAATGATGTGTTCTGGGTACCTTAATACCTCACTGAAATGTTGATCATAATTTAGTAAAACAATTGTTTATATTTGAATGGATAGTTTTATTTTAGTTTGAAGTAGTCGCAGCCTAAAACAAACCGCTCCCCCCTGGATATAACTAAACTAGTATCCTTCTCCTGATTGGACAAAACTGTAAAATGTTTGTACCCCTCTCTACATAATAATGATTGTATAGATGGAGCTACACTGGTGGACATCTAGTGTGCTTTGTCGGGGTTCGAATCCCGGTGGTGTATATTGAGGTTCTCTTGCTGGTTTTGTCTGTAGAGTGCGTTGCTCGTCTCGGCCTTGTGGCTCCATTATCAACTTCCTGTCAAGACACAGGCCGGCCTGTTCAATTCGTCTTCAGCTTTATTACAGCCTACACAATACATCACTATTCTATCTGCATTGGTGGCCATGCGGTCTTAAGGTCAAGCCTCGAGAAGATATATTTATACCTGTGCATCTTGTTGTACTAAATGGTTTCCCACTCTCCCTCCACGCAAATGCAGCTTCTTTCCCTCTCAACCAGAGTTTATCAAACTTATTTAATCGCGGACTTTATTTTTCATATTAGTGTTTTTTTTAAATTAATTGAATTGAATTAGTTTCAATAAAATCACTTAATTTAATAACTTAATAATCAAACAAAATGTAAAGCACAATTTTTGATGAGAATGTGACTTTGTTACAATGTTCGATAACTGGTCAAGGCAGACTAAGCGGTTTCATTCTTGGGGAGAGTTATTTTTAGCTTTTAGTTTGTATCGATAAATATTATCAACTAAATTGAAAACATTTCAGTAACTTTTTAATCTTGCAAATAATAACTAACACAATATGTACCCGTCAAAAAGTTGGTGCAAAGCATAGTTTTTCAGTGACAGCCATGATACTGCTTCATTTTGTGGATGCGGTGTTGAGTTTGAGTGGCATGCAAATAATGTTGAGGATCTTGATCGTCACAAGACCTGACGATCCTTGTCCACAGAGTTAGGCTATATTGTCAGAAGAGGGAAAATAGGCTTTAACTTCCCGGGGGAGAATGCGCTAGTCCTTGTTTGAACTCTGTTGCTAGTGAGAATGGGCTAGTCCTTGTTTGAACTCTGTTGCTAGTGAGAATGGGCTAGTCCTTGTTTGAACTCTGTTGCGATTATCAGCATTGTGGTAGTTCTTCATATTGTCCCAGTTTGATGACGTGTTTGTTATTGTAATATTTCTCAAAGTTTGAAAACAACTCGTGACCCTCAGAGTTTTAAGTGGTGGTTCCAAAATAAGGGTCGCGAGTAAAATCCTACCTTCTCCATCTCTAGATTATTAGCGTATTTAATATATTCGTCCAACCTGCACGGCTCACGAGACGCAGGGAAGAAATACAAAATTAAATTTTAATCGTAACTTAAAACTCACGGTAGTTGCGATTTCCGATTTGAGTGTAGCCTTATATACAGGCTGCGTGGGGTGAGCGTCGTTTTCACATCTGGTTATAAACTACTTTACCTCATCAACTCGGCATTTCATAATGTTTCTAGTGATGTTACAGGCATCTTTTATTGAATTAGTTTTGTAATTTCCACAAGGAGGGTCTCAAGGACATCTACACTCTTTATAATGTTTAATAAGTTGTAGGAACACATCATTATTCCAATCCTGGTTTGACCTGCGTCCGGTATTTTCACTTAGCAAGT
Organism: Timema monikensis; assembly: GCA_902151445.1. NCBI lineage: Eukaryota > Metazoa > Arthropoda > Insecta > Phasmatodea > Timematidae > Timema > Timema monikensis. The sequence goes on along the minus strand of CABFVZ010001893.1, from coordinate 120,280 downwards.
AAGCAAACTTGTAGATATTTGCTCCGAACGAGAGAATCCTTCAATAAAAGTGCTCAGTTGAGCGAGCGCGTGCTCTTTCGTCCTTGGACCAACCGAGCGAACATTCTTGGAGTATTCTAGACACTTTGGACGAACATAATCGAGCACCCAAAGAAAGCTCGTTACACGTTTATACCAATATAATTTAGGCGAAGTGGGGGAAGAGTGAGCATTCGCTCGCTTGGTTTAATCGGTTTGCGAGCACCATTTGACAATGCTCGCCCAGAATCGATCCGCCCGCGGTCGGTCTCTGAGCGAATCATCAAAGGAAATTTGTTATCTCCCCTATATTATGTTATTTCCAGTGTAAACAAGCTCGCGTACTATGTGTGTACACTCTGGATTAGTGTTCATATTTGTTTTCTGGTGCAGTAGTTCAGAGTAAAAATGCTGACATCCAAATTTTCCTCTTTTCCTTTTGTTTGAACGATTTTCCGCATACTGCGAGCATTGCTGTTAACGTCGATTCTCAAATTGTCCCCTGTGTAAAAACAGGGGTGAAAACTGGTTAGTAAAGTCAGTAAAAGTCTGTTATTTCTTCTTGGTCAGTAATTTGTTTTTTGTTTTAAAGATTGCTCAGTAAAGTCAGTACTTTTTTGTTTTCATGTCTGAAATTTGTGATTTTTTGTTTCTTTTCGTTTGCATTTTGGGGAAAACATTAATATTCTTCATTAAGATTAACAGATTTTTCAGTTAACCCAAGGTAAGACATTCCTTTTCTCATTTTTCCTAAACTAATAATAATAATAATATTTATTATACCGACAAAGTGGCCCAATGATGAAAATATTTCTGAGAATTCTGAAAAGGAAAAGCTACTATGTTTAACGGGAGCGATAGATATATATAGCAGGCTGCAAACACCTTTTACTCGAGTCATCTTTGGACAAGCCCATCCTCAGATATCCTCAATGTTTAGCTCCAGCACAGCGAGTGACAGAAGGAACCCACAAGGATATAAAGAAAGTAACAGGAGCACTCCCACTGGACATGGTTGCTGATGAATGGAAACTCTTAGACTCGAACACGAAACCTGTCGCATAGATACATACTGGGATTAGTTATTTGAAATTGAAAAGACAAAACCATTTGGAGATCTTAAACAACTACTGGTTACCAAGGTGGTAAAAGCAGCATTATCGCTTGGTAGTGCGGACATAGAAAGAAGGTTTTCAAAATCTGGACACATTTTGACCGATGGAAAGGGCTAGTGTGTCAGAGAGAACTTTGAATGCTCACCTGCTGCTCAGGGAAACTTTATATTATGTAAACTAAAACAAGGTATCTCATGTTAATATCACACAGTAGCTTTTACAAATGACAAGAACTGCTCATATTCATTACAAGAAATTCTGTAATGAACAACCATTAAAGAAATGGAGCAAATATTAAAAGAATGAAAGGAAAAAGGCAGAGGAGCTAGAAAGGTCGAAAAAGAGACAGTGGAAAGGGTAGTATTCAAGAGAATGAAGCAATGCTGAGAAAACTGAAACAAAAACAGAGCGAGAATATGTTGATGCTAAAACTTTGCTTAGTGATGCAACCATAAGTATTAGGTATTAGTATTAACACAGTACAGCTCATGCTAAGAGGAGTGTAGAGAGCAATGGAAGAAGAGGACAGGAAAAAAATACCTGCAGATGAAGTGCAGAAAACTGTTAGAAAATGAAAGAGTTTGTTAGTAACTTCTCTTTTCAGCAAAAAAGTAAAAATAAGTCTTATCTTACATTTTTGTTTTGTTCTCATGTTTATTTTATGTATAACTTTTAATGTTTTTCTGTTTAGTTACTTTTCTACTATTGTTAAAAGGGATTTTTTCCTTAAATCTTTTAGTATAGTAATGAGAACATTTTCCCAACTTTATAAAAAATAATTATATTATTTTTTTAATTAAAAATAATTACATTATTTTTTTAATTAAAAGGGGTGCGAGGATGGTGGAGGCCAGATAATAATAAAAACATGTTTTTAATGAATATGGTAAGATGTTGCTAGGAGAAAAGACCTCAAAGACCTCTCAGATGTACATTCCTACAAAAATCAATGTATCATAACTAAACTTTGTTCGCGGGGCCCCTCGGCTATCTCCCCCAATACAATAACTAAGAAACCTAATTTTTGTAAATGTTATTACGGTAGTTGGCACCACACACCAACTTTCAGCCGTATAAACCCTAAAAGATACAAATGTAATAATTAATGCTAAAAGCCGTGTTTGTATACAGATAAGGGTTGAATTCGCCCCAACCCTTTCTTAGGTTTTGTTCCCCGGCGAACTCTATCTATATAAACGTATTAATAACAACTGTGCCAAGTTTGGATAAAATCGTATCGTGAGACATGTTCCCCATAAACAGACGTACATCCAAATCTGCTGAGTTAAAACGGGAACTCTCTTCACTCGTTCAATAAATCAAATCCCATGATTATGTTTTTATTAGTTTTTTCCCTCTTGACAATATTTTCTAGCACCCTTATACAGGAGGTTACTATACCAATACTGACCTATCCCAACTTGTTTTTCCGCGAGTCACGAGGCCCTGAGTGTCCTTTGTGTGCTGTAACCTTCCCACAGCTACACTCATGTTATTGTTCACGATGGAGTTATTGCCTTGTATGGACATTATTTGTTTTAGAAATGTAACGTACAAATAAATTATATCAATGTCAATTACTATTTTTAACATATTTTCTATATAAAGTTTGTTGCGAATAGTAATGCCAAGTGAGCCACGTCACTCTCTGGCAATGCCAGGAATGAATGAGATATTAAATATATGTATTATAGGTCTGTACGAACCTAAAAGCTTGGTTACGGTTCAAGGTAGTTTGTAAAATATCTCCGTTGATGGGAAATTTACGTTTGAGGTTGGATAACTTTAGATCCAATTTAAACCTACTTAACTATTATGTATTTAATATTACTCTGAGGAACTAAGTTTGAAAATAAGCAATTCTATGTGTACCAGCTAACGCAAAAATATTTTGATTACGAGCCACAAGTTTGTTGAGAAAAGTGTTATTAGTATTTGAATCTTACCAAAGGCTTAGGACACGAAACATTTCCAAATATCTAATACAAATCTTTATTTAAAGTTTCTCGATTGTATAATTTTTACTTTCTCTCTCACCCATTGGAGATAGAAGTATTGTTATGGTAAAAGAAACACAAATAAACTATCGATGTTTCATGACGAGCCCCCCCCCCTCCCCCGAAAACAAAGTTATTTTCGTTATGTATCTCTGTATGGAGCCAACACCATTTTACCGAAAACTTTGTCTCCCTGGTTTCATAGGGCCCCCCAAGGAGTTGGAATTATATATCCAACCCTAAACACTGTAACATTATGAACAAAATGGCAAAATCTCAACTATTATCAGATACAGAATAACTTATCACTGTTAAGTTTAATACTATTTAAATTAAAACATTTTTTTATTTGATATAAATTTTTATAAAATCAAGGTGACCTGGTGATCTAGGGGTAAGGTGTCAGACTTCTGTACTGGCGGCCGGGGTTCAATCCTCGGTCCCGGCACAGATTTATCTGATTTCCAAACCCTTCCTTCACCTCTGACAAGACATCTTGTGAATGTGGGGAATGCCAGGTCACCACCGTGGTTCGGATCCCACGTTAAACTGTAGGTCCTTCATTTCATCTCACAATCACCCAACCATTACACATTAGTGTAAGTGCGTATAGCCCGAACGGGTAGTAAGACGCGGTGCTAATAATAATAATAATAATAATAATAATATAAAATCAATACTTTCTGAGCTATAAGCTAATCTATAAAGAATATAAAGATCTTTTAAATTGTTAGGTTGAATGGTATGCTTCTTAGGTAGAAAGAAATGTTCCTCTTTTCAAATGTTTGTGTAACGGTGTATATTATTTCGTTTATACCCAGTGGTGGAGTATTTCTACAACGATGTAAATTATTTCGTTTAATAAATCTTAGGAGTTTTTAAAATGTCTTTATTTTAATATAAAATAGAAAGAGAGCCTGTGTGGTGCACCGTACCATTAAAAAGAGGCGTTGCTTCACACGGTGCGAGGTAGTAAGCGCTATTTGATAAATTGGTCCACGATACACAGAAAACATATTTTGTCTTTAATACCATCCTGTTAATAATATATTGTAACAATATTATAAAGGCAGTTCGCCTTCTCTTTCCATTCCTCCACCTAACATATTCTATTAAATGTCTCCCCTCCTTCGCGATGGGTCGATCCGGCGGGAAGGTAAGCGACTGGTGGTGGGAATCATAAGTATAATTTAAACTAAATCTCGTATCGAACCCTCGAGAAAGAAAATGTTCATAAAAGGAATGTTGTGGCTTTTATTGGCTATGCCTGTATTTCTGAGTTAAATAGGCCGGCCGGTGCGTAGTCTAGTTTAGTAGCGCGTCAGGCTGGCGTGTGTACGGCAGAACAGGATCACACAACGGGCGAACGTTAGTACCAAGGATAGGGAAGGTCGAGAGTTGTAAATTGACTATCTTGTGTTTCATATAATTTACATATTTTGGTTTGTTAACACATTTCATTTGTGATGAACTAATCAAATACCTCTATATAACCGACTAATGACCCACGTTCACGTGGGTTGTGAACGAACTAATGTATGTACGATACAATATTAAAACTAGGGCACTTTAGTGGGAATTCATACCATAACATTTTTTGAAAACTTACATTTTTAACCATCTGCTTCGGTGGCTGCATGGTCTAAGGCGTCTCGCAATAGACTATATTGCCGATGGCAGGGATATTGGGGTTTGAATCCTGGTTGGGTGTGATGAAGGTGGTTTTCTACTTTACCTACACTCAGATGCGGGTACACTTAATCTAAATCCAACCTTACTCATCCTTAACGTAACTATTCCATAAGCGTATAACCCGGATGGGTAGTAAAAGGCGGTGTTAAGAATAATATATATATATAAAGTGATTTTCTACCATTTGCATTTTGAAAATGAATAACTAAAAAAATATGCGTTTGCAACACTATTATTTGAGATTCAAGTTCTCTTTTATAAAACAATATTGTTTGAAAAAATAACGAACAACTTCTTTTCGATCACTAAACTCTTTTTTTTTAGGAATTAAACTTTTTGGTACGGTACTTTACTTATTCTTGGTTGCCCAAGCTTCAAATTTCATCATCCTTACAACCTAATAATCTTTGTTGTTTTCACCGTACCGCAGTTTGAGATGTGTACCTTAAAATTTTCAATTTTGAAATTTTTTCACATTTAAAAAAAAATTCAGATGTTTAATTGGAACAGATGCAATATAAGTTTCCACTTAAGTTTAAATTCCCCCAAGGATGTTAACACCAGAATTAGAATATAACAAAAACAGCTTCTCAATTCTCTCTTCCACCCACATATCGACCACAGCGCTTAGTGGTTGATGTGTCACTAACATTGTATCTACTGAAGTCCAGATATTTGAATACCTATATATGAGAGTCATCCATTCGTCTTGAAGTCAAGGATCTGGAAATTGTACTGACAAATTCTCATCTCCAATTAATTATCATTATTTGTTTGGATTTAGTATTAGCTAGCAAATTTGCCTCCTCCGTCCCCAAGCCAGATCGCATGCCGCCATTTAAAAAGTTTCCAGACATTTTTTTTATCTGCTAGCCACAATTATTAATGTGTGTCTCAAAAGCGGGGCTTACATCGGTCAAGTTTTGTGGCTTCAAGTTTACTTGAATATAGCCACTTGAAGCCTGTTGGGGGTTTACATTACTTTCAAGTAAAATGATACATTCGAGTAAAAATGCAACTTGAATTCAGAAGAGCAAAGTTTTTTTAAAATAAAATGGCTTCTAATGACACTATACGTGAAGCTGTTCGTGTTTTAATGCATATTTTGTGTAACTTGACAGACAATAAAGTAAATAAAATACAAGGAAGAACGGACAGAGTATGGTCTAAGCAATGGATTCGCCGCCGAAATGTTTTAGACGCGTCCAAGACTTTAAGAAAGTTAGCAGTGGAATATCCTGACTCATTTAAGAATAATTTACGAATGTTACCTAAAAAGTTCAATGAACTGTTAGGTATGACTGAGGAGAAACTTAAAAAAAAAGGACACCCTGTTAAGATCAGCAATACCTGTAAAAACAGAACTTGAAATAACTCTGTGTTATTTAGCAACTGGAGATAGTTTTGCATCTGTACAATTTCTGTACAGAGTTCCTGAGTCAACTATGAGAAGATTCGTACCAGAAGTTCTATCAGCAGAGAATGAAGTACTAGAACCATTTATAAAGGTAAGGAAAGATCATTGATTTATTAATTTTTAAATTATAAAAACCACATTTAAATCGAGTTGTTATTATGTACAGAAACAGAATTTATAGTGTTTACAAAACTATATTTCAACTTCATTATCAACATCAAAATCACCGTCTTCATAAACGTTGATGTCTAACATTCCGTATTAGGCAGTAAAAGTCTGTTGTGATAGTTTGTCTTCGGCGTTGTCTTCTGCAATTTCACTGATGAGGAAACTTTGGTTCAGGGCAACACTTAATATATCAAACTAAGTTACTGGAGCTAAGCCTACATCCAACTTGAGTAGTTGTGGGTTTAATAATTTGTGTGAACACCCCGAAATTGCTGGCGACAATTGTGAAGCAGGGTTGAAAGTTGTCGATGACGATGATGACTGCCATTGAGTATTGTGATTAAGCGATGCCATTTTTTCTTTCATTAAAACTGATTGTATAGCTCCTTGTTGGGCACGGAATGAGCTCATCGGATTTAACTGTCTCAATTGAGCAGTTATGTATTTTCCAAAACATTTAATCTCTCCCTTTGATCACTTAGTTTGTTCTTATATGTAATGGAAGCAGAAATCTGCTTTAAATCCTGTATAACTGATTTAACAGTTTGCAATTAATTTTTTGAAGGTGTGGCTGGAGGTACCATTGGAGTGAGTGAAAAATTTTTGGGGACTACTTGTACATTATTTTGTTCGCTCAAAGTGTCTTCACAATCTTTAACATCAACAACATCGTCTCTCCTGGTATCGTCCTGAAAAAATAAAAAAAAGAAGACATTACTCAATGTTTAAGCATTTTACTTATGTTGCCGAAGCCTTTTTATCATATACAGGAGGTTTTAATTAAATACGTTAAATTCCATCAAAACATTGTAATCAATTTAGCATTTTAATAGCATCTTACTTAGGTTTTTTTCCCCAGATACCACAGACAACAAAAGAATGTAAAAAGGCACAGAAGTTATTCGAAGTACAATGGAATTTCCCAAACAGTTGTGGAGCGATGGAAGGAAAACATGTGACAATTGGTTGTCCTGCACACACACTGGTTCAGACTTTTACAACTACAAGGGCACATACGGAATAATACTGTTTGCGCTGGTAGATGCAGACCACAGCTTTATCTAAATAGATAGAGGAGCTATTGTAAAAGCAAATAACAGTGCTGTTTTCCAAGCATTCAGTTTAAACGTAGCTATGAAGAGTAATTAACTTAACCTTCCAGAAAATGCAGTTTTGGTTGCTGTTGATGCATTTCCCTTACGAAAGGACATCTTAATACCTTACAGCAAACGAAACTTAACCTTGTTGTACAACTATCGGGTGTAAAAAGCACGGAGGGTTTCTGAAAATGTGTTTGGCATTTTATTATCTAGATTTAGGATATTCGAGGGACCCATAGGAGTGTACCCTGAAAATGGAGCTTTGGTTATTAAAACTGTTTCTCTCTTCTCAACTGGCTTAGGAAGACGTCTGGCCAACACTCGGCCACCTTCAACCCATGACTCTGAAGACCATGTTACAGAGAAAATAATTGCAGGAACATGGCGCAATGATGAATACTGCGTCCTTGACTACCACCAATACTTACAAACGGGAGGGCGAAGAGTAAGGCAATCGTATGAAAAGTACTTCATGTCTGAAAGAGGTTCATTGCCCTGACAGCTGCTGATGGTGCGTGGTGAAAAGTAACTCTTTTCAAAATATTTAGGAATGTTCATTATTTTTTGTAAGTTCTGATAATGTTTGAAGTTAAGACAAATTTTATTTTAGTTACATTAACTTAATCTAAAATAAAACATTTCTTAATTTCAATCATAGGCTTCAGGCAGCTTAAAGCAATAATAATTATACCTAATATAACAAATTGGTTGAAAACAAAAATTTCACTAGGCCCCTCAGATATTATTGTACCCAAACACTAAACTTTTCAAATCACAAAATAGATATTTATCATACTTTGTAATACATTAGCTTGTAGGCATTACAGTAAATTGATGTATAGTTATTCACTTACCGGTACCAGTGTTGGAGGTTGACCCGTGCAAAAACTGGGCTACTTGGAACCAACCGAGCTTAGATTTATACACTTCTGAGGCTCCAGCACTGGACTTTCTGGAATTTGCAATCTTGACTAGTTCTCGAGAAAATTTGAATCACCAACATGTTGAGTGTAAACCCCCCTTAAGGCACCAAAACAAGGCATTGGAGGGAATGTCCCAGTAGCGAGCAGTACAAAGTCTTACGAGGGCGTTGCAGTGGTTGAGCATCCCGAGAGAACTTGTTGGATGCACCCATTTCATTTGGTGGTACCTGAAGCGTTGATTGTGTGGTCAATGCATATGGTTGTCGTTGAGTGGATAGTGTTTTACACACATTTCCTCTCGGACCCCGTTGAAAACAGTGAGAGTCTGTCGTGTGAATACAATGATCTGAGAGAGTCCAGCAGTTGTCTGTGGATACTGGACATGGGTGAGTCCTCGACCCTGAGTCTTACTTGTGCCGTCAACAGCCATTGCTTTAGCTGAGATGCTGTGAGGATTGTCTGTGTAGTGTCCTTGTGCTCGACCTGGGGGACAAGAAGCTAAACATAGTCCCTGGTTCATGACCTTGCTATCACCACATTAGTTCACTCGTGGCTAATGGTCCAGGTCCATATATACATATATATGCATGTTTATAAATATATGTATTCTATTCATGTGTAAATGGGCTTACAGCCTAGAAATTACTTGTTTTCAAATAAAATATTTAATTTTTAATGGTGCTACAACTTTACAATGAGTTATTTCGTATCTCTTGTAATTACGGATATATTACTATAAACATTGGAGATTTCCGCTTGTATAATATACTCTGTTATCTATCTTATTGAGTTTCCATTTTGTTTGTAATGTTAAACATGCAAGGATGAATATGTGTTGTGGTCTCACCGACCCTAGAGGACTATGTCTGGCGGTCTCACCGACCCTAGAGGACCATGTCTGGCGGTCTCACCGACCCTAGAGGACCATGTCTGGCGGTCTCACCGACCCTAGAGGACCATGATTAACGTTCACACAACCCAATTGAAAACAGAGGATGAAGAAATTAAGTGGGTAAATACTTGCACTGCTGCATCATTATGAAAACATGTTTTTCCGGGATATGACACGCGAGTGTTATCTGTGACATTGGACTATTTGGCCCATCCATACACGACGATAGCAACGTTACCGCATTCATCCTTCACAGTTCGTGACACGATACGCAACATAAAAATGTCAAGATCACATTAATCTGCGCTTCTTAGTTCCATAGTGGAGCTGATAACATCATGTAACTAGTGTAACATTCCTTCCTAGAGCAGGCATCAACCAACATGATACCTCATGTTGTCTGAAGGGCTGGTCTAGAATGGCCTTGTGAAGGGCTGGTCTAGAATGGCCTTGTGTTGTCTGAAGGGCTGGTCTAGAATGACCTCGTGTTGTCTGAAGGGCTGGTCTAGAATGGCCTTGTGTTGTCTGAAGGGCTGGTCTAGAATGGCCTTGTGTTGTCTGAAGGGCTGGTCTAGAATGGCCCCGTGTTGTCTGAAGGGCTGGTCTAGAATGGCCTCGTGTTGTCTGAAGGGCTGGTCTAGAATGGCCTCGTGTTGTCTGAAGGGCTGATAGTGCTCGCTATTAGCGCTTTGAAGTGCGTTTAAGCCCCCCTTGGGCTACACGCAACTACGCGAAAACAAGAAAGTTAGATTTGAAAAGAAATGTACTCTCATTTTCGTGGATTGAGAGTAAGAAACAAAATCTCTGTTCCTGGCAAACCAGTCTAAATGAGCTTGACATTTAAACCGCGTGCCCACCCGAACTTATCGAACCATAGAAGGGTGAATTTTGTATGAATGGACAAGCGTTTGCGTAACAGAAAAAAATGCAATTGTAAGTTCACTCGTTGGAGCCATGTTGTGCGTCAATCTACCTGGCGCCCACCTGACTTACACTTACAGTGCTCAGGACACAAAACATCCTGGCAGGTGTCGTGTAGGGGACGCGAGTTAAGCTAAGATAGTTGCACTTTTTATTGTCCAAAATACATATAATATTGCTCCATTAGGAACATAGTGATATAAACAGTTGTGAAGGGTTGTCCTGGAATGTAATGACAACCTTTTCTCTCCATTTAAAGTTGCTCATCTAACACCGCTACGCTCATGACAGATATTCACCAGGTGAAGAAAACTAAACTATGTTTATTCTAGAGAAATATATTTGATTTATTTTGGCCAAAAATTGGTTTCGCTCTAAGAATGGTGAAAATGTTAACCTTTTCTCTTGCCCCTTACATTCCCTCCAGAGAGTATCTATTATTATTATTATTATTATTATCATTAGCACCGCGTCTTACTACCCGTTCGGGTTATACGCGCACTTACGCTAATGTGTAATGGTAGGGTGATTGTGAGATGAAATGAAGGACCTACAGTTTAACGTGGAATCCGAACCACGGTGGATCGAACCACGGTGGAGGCCTGGCATTCCCCACATTCACAAGATGTCTTGTCAGAGGTGAAGGAAGGGTTTGGCAATCAGATAAATCTGTCCAGAGAGTATCAATGTGTCAGAAGGGCGTAACGTGCTAACCGATGTTGACATCCTATACAGTATTTATATTTACCAGTTAACTCGTAACTGGTTTATAACTGCTAACTACAATGCAGCGGCTCTCAGTTCTAAGGAGGTTGTTGGAATTAATATTGAAAAATGTAAATGTTTGGAAAGTCAAATCTAATAAATATCCTTACATTGGGTCCTCGACACACAGTTTGAGTTTGGAGCTAGTTCCATCCTAAATTATTTCCCTTTAACTATTATTAACTCGGTCTAACAAATCTGGTTATATTTTACCGATCAATATTATATTATAAAGTACCAAACCTCATACTTGTCATTTGTTATCACTGATCAGCTGGGGTTAAGTACACTTAAATCATACGTTTGCACTTATAGTTATATTTATTTTACATTATGCTACAAACTGTCCTGATAATGAAATAAAATAATATATAGTGCTTCAATACCTGCTGCCATTCGAACTCTCCACAACTTATAATTTAAAGACAGGATTAAACTAAATTTTAAGTAAATGCACCCGCATTTGTCTAAAGACGTTGTGAAAACCCATTTGAAAAAGTATCCCATATGCACCCGGCTAAACCTCGGACCAAATATCGATTTCCCGGATTTTGGGTTAGCACTTTTATCTTTATTAATGCGGATTTAATAGTTTTAGGTATTTCCCTGAATTTCTAAAATATTTGTAATTATTTACATTTCTTTGTTGCGAGTTGGCAATGAGCAGTGTGCTACTGAATTTAAAGACTAACTAGGTTTGTTTGAAAGAAGGGTAAATCATGTCTCAGGTTATAAATCTTCTACGCATGCGTCTGTATGAATACAACTAGGGCCTGCGCCACGAGTCCTTAGCCATGATACATGACAATATCTGACTTGTACTGAACTATGTCTTCAGACACTCGTTACAACACATAATACATTGATTATGTAATAACAGAACAAGTAGGTCTAATAGGTGAACGCTGCTGGCCTAAACTTAAACTCACCTTTGGAACTTTCCTAGACTAATTTCCGCTCGAACCGACCATGAACTTGGGTAGGCTATCAAGAAACTACTCCACGACGTCTTACTAGACCTTCAGTTGAACGACACACTGTGCTGTGGCTCCCGGAGACTTACAATTGGGCTAAGAGACCAGTCTCCCCCGTAAGCTCACACACGGAATGGGCCAAGAGACCAGTTCCCCCATAAGCTCACACGAGGGTTGGGCCACATTCGTTGACCAGGAGGATTATACAAGATATAGATATATTAAACTTAATAACATTACGGTTGGGCCATGTATACTTGTTATGAGATAAAGTTCTGCGTAGACGTATAAAAAGATAAAAGTACAAACTATAGTAATTAGGTAAGTATAAAGTAACTACCCTTAATTTTAGGGCTATGGTCTACGGTCAAAATAAAAAAACATCCTGGTACAGACATACTTCTTGGTATGGACAGACATGTGGACAGACAGAATACAAAATCCGCGTTTTTATGTTTGGGCTAATTTACTTGCTTTAAATTAAATTCCTATTAGTTACACAATAAATGCTAAACCATGTCAAATACTTTACAGGTCTGTTGTCGGATTCGCACATAAGTAAACCACCTTAATTTATTTTTGAAAACTAAACGTGTACTATTGTTTATCATGTAAAATGGCCCCAGCATACCAATTTTGAACAAAATTGTTAATTTTTTTTTAACATTGGTAGAGGAGAAGGTGGTATTATGTAACCCCATTTTCATTATAGTGTATTGTAATCAAGGCATCATAACTACGCCCACATTTTTTATGCTAAAAGTACTAGTAACTATTAAACTAAATGTTCCTAATTGGATTTTTCGCTAGCATAAATATAAGTATGGTTTTTGAAGTATTCTGTAAAATAAAAAAGTTTTTGGGAAGCAGGGTGATAATATGGAACCCCACTGTTATGTTTAAAAAAATGCTATAATGTATCCAAAAACATAGAAAAGTACAAAAAAGTTAAGTTACAAAATCAAATCCAATGTATTTTATCGAATAAAATGCTTCAATAATAAAAAGAAATGTACAATGAGGAAGCTAACTATTTACAAAAATCACAATGTAATGCTCCTTTTCAACATCTGCGCAATCTTTGTGTACCCACATAGCGCACATCAGGAATTGTACCCACACTTTACCATGAGCATCATCTGCAAACAACCCATCACAAAACAGACAAGCAGTGTCATCTTTAGTCCTCGTCAGGCAAGTCGAAAGAAGTCAACAGACGAGGGGATGTCACTCGAGTCATCATCACTTGAACCGCTGCTGATGTTTTCCCTCTTGTTGTCCTTTTGAAGGCTGATCTTTTTGCACAGAAGTCGATGTTGCTCCTCTTACACGTCCCCTGCCACGACTCGAACTTCTTCCCCTGTTTGGTGGTTTTGCCATAGACACCTCCAAATGTGTCTTGTAGGGATAGCCTGTAATCAAGTTAGAAGAGCTCGGTTTCTTGCCTCTGTTTAATCTTTTCTTTTTTGTCTGAATAATTGGCACAATATCCCTTGGAGAAACAAATGATGCCCCTTCTGAACTTCCAGGACGTGAACTGGTGGTTGGGGTTGTTGGTGTAAGGCTTGGAGTACTTTGACTTTGTGGGGTGACATAGATTGAGGATGGCCTCGGTGTTTGCGGCATCATGACATCAGTTGGTGCATTCTCAATAGCAGCATGATCTGCAGCAAATGAAATCAGCATCTCTAAAAACGTGTCAATTAAATGGCCAGATGCCAGTGGCTCTGAAGCCATTCACGGTATATGGTGCACTGTAGATAAGCAGTTCCTAAAAGTTGTGTGATGTCGTAAGTCGTGAGACGTTTTTTCTTCATGAATCGTGAGTTGACGTATTGCCTCGCTGGAGTACGTCTTGAGTGGTCCCATGGATGTTTTAATTAGCGGTTGTAGTTTGTATGTTGTGTGAGGTGGTGAAGAAATGATTGCAACGTGGTTCTTCCTTGTTAATTCAATTACATCCATATTCCAGGTGTGGGGATAGTGCCCATCTAAAATGAGCAAAACGGGCGATGCCGCGGCAGGTTTCGTCTCAGCTAGGAAATGTTCGAACCACTGTGTGGACAAATTAGCCTGAACCCATCCCGAGGGATGGTCTCTACCAATGGCCCCTAGTGGAACACCTTTCATCAATTGGTCGGACATATTTTCACGAGGGAAAATTATCATTGGAGGCAGGAAAGATCCCCCAGAACTCATAGCACAAATCACTGCTACCAGTGATCCACGTTCTGCCGCAGTCAAAGCACCAATTTGTCGCTTCCCTTTCAACCCAATAGCTTGTGGCACTTTTGGACTGAACGACACACTCCCGTTTCGTCAACATTCCAGATCCTGTAAGCCTCTTATCTGTGCTTCTCATACTCTGATTCTAGGAGGTCAAAAACTGGCAGAACCATCTCTTTGGTGAAGCCTTCTGCGCGGGCGTATGACGTTCCTGTGGGTCTTCTTAGAGACAGCTGTTGTTTATGGTGGTTTAAAAAATGATCAAGACCTTCCTGCAACCCCCTCTTTAAAATGGTTTGGAATGTTGTTACGCACAGCTAGATGGAACGCCATTCTCCTCAAATCCAGTCTTGTGAGTCCATAAAATATGGCCTCCATCAACAATATATATTCCACCAGCTCTTTTTTGATATTCTCAGGGAGAATTGGCTTCCTACCTGGTGTGTCTTTCACAAATTGCTCCGGACGAATGTCTGCTTACAAAGAGAGTTCGCAAAATAGTTTTGTCACCTTAAAACATTTTGCAGCTGTCTTCAGCCCCATTTTCTTGTCCCTTACCATACTCGCTGCCATTGCCATTTTTTCCTGGCTCCATGTTTGTCTCTTGGGGTCTTTCTTTGGTTTGTTCAACTGGGCTTTAGGCATCTAAAAAAAAATATTTGAAAAAATCAGTTTGAAAGAACACTTTTGTCTATTGACTATTGTCTAGAAAAGTTTTTTTTAACCAGAATAACTTCAGAATTCAGCTAGATATTCTTATCTATAGTGTTAGGTATCTCTTTCTAATTTTTTCATTTTCTTTCTTTTTTTCATTTATCTACCACGTACTTTTACAAACATTATTGCATGGTTTGAATTTGTGGGTAATACGGAGCCCCAGAGGAGTTGGGTTCCATATTAAAAGCACCAATTGGGTCCGTATTTTACGCATCGCCATCTTGGATTAACTTAATTTCTGTCGACACCAACTTTAATAATAACGTGAACACCAGACAGATTAACATGTACCCCTGGGCCTCTAACACACTCTGGCAAGTAGTACCGTGCCCCCACACATTGAACAACTAACACAATCTGGCAAGTAGTACCGTGCCCCCACACTTAAACATTTCAATGTGATCCCATATATGCCCACAGCCTCGCTGTTCTTTAACGTTTTAATAACATTTCACTCTCGTTAATTCTTTCCCTAATAACATTACATTTTCCCTATTTTCTCTATGTTTTCACCATACACTTGCTCAATATTCTCCCCGTCGCTCTCTTATTGTGTTTTCAACCCAGATCATCCTACCACGTTAATTCTGAATGTCTTAGGTCTTTCCTTGCACTCCTTGTTCCGTTATCCCTACCCACTTCCATAACAGCTTCTTATTGCCTTCATAATCATTGAGTTATTTCTCCTTTTTAAAGCCAGTTACTCTTTACTCTTCTTTACTACTGTCTTTGCATTAGTCCTTTTCTCTTTGTATACGTCCCACAACCTCTTATGTTATGCTTCACTCTTCA
This sequence comes from Timema monikensis, assembly GCA_902151445.1. NCBI lineage: Eukaryota > Metazoa > Arthropoda > Insecta > Phasmatodea > Timematidae > Timema > Timema monikensis. Next base: position 104,563 of record CABFVZ010001893.1, on the reverse strand, counting down.
CAGCAATCATTTGTTTATATGCTTCTTTCTTTTCTTTCACAGCTTCTTTCACCGGTTCATTCCACCATGTATCAATTTTTAAGTTTCCCACCATGTCAGATCCACACACATCCTTCGCGCACTCAACTACAGCCTCTTCATTCTGTTACAAACACTTTCTATACTCAAAAGGTGCGTCCAAACTAGCGAGCCGAACCTTAACATTACTGTGACCCACATTTTGAGAACCATTTTCCTCATCCCCTTTCCACGCTAATGCGGGTGCCTTGACACTTTCCCCCTTATCCTCAGATTGAATCATTAATAACAATGGTTTAACCCGCTTCGGTGGCCGCGTGTTCTGTACGGGTTATACTCGTATACGATGATTAAGCTAATGGGGGTAGGAACCATTCCAGAGGTAATATGCCAGTATTTGCGTGAAAGGAGAGTGTGAAACCATTTAAGCCCCCCGCAATATACCAGACACTCTAACCCTAACACGAGATTGATGCGTCAGACCACGGGTTGGGACTTATTAACCCACCAAATCTACCCGGGGTGACACGGTCTATTCTTTGTACACCCCTCTCTCCGCAGAGGCAGTTTCAAACTTGTTTTAAGTGTACAACAAACTTTATAAGACAAAGTATTACAATCGTTGTACAGTTTACAACATGCGAATAATCAGGAAACTGTAAATATTGTTTTTAAAATACTCTTTTAATTTTTAAAATATTAAATTAGTTTTCATTTATTTCCTTCGGCCTATTATTAAAAGAATTTGCAGTTAATATTTAATATGTCAATTACAAATAACCTTTCCAAACTAAATTTTAAGGTGTAGTAAAATTTACAACATGCAACTGATCTGCTAATATTTGAAGCGCGTGTGACGGAAGTTAATTAGAAATGAACACAAATTTAAAGTTGCAAGTAGTTCTGCTCGTAGCACCGTCCATTGAGTTCTTAGCCGAGCCTCGTAACATCCTTTGATATTTGTTCGAAATACCGACACTCCGACGAACAATGTTGACGACGTTTGAGGCGAGGTTCGGCGCCGCTAGAGCATTTATTTCGACATGCCATTCATTCGCCCAGCAATCCTTCATATCGCGCTCTCACACTTTTGACCTGCAACTTGCCCTCCTTCATTTCTACTTGCTAAGAACTCTTGCGCTGATTCCTTACAAAACTCCTACCTAATTCACCTGATATCACTAGGAAGTGATCTTTCCACAGTCAGCTTCATAGTGATAGTGGCACAATCAATTAGTACACAGTGATGTGTAATATTGTTTGATGGTGTATGCTAATGTCGAGCCAAGGTATCTTCAGAGTATTTCTTCTTCTGAAATTGAAAAATGACACCAGCTACAAGACCGTGGCGCTTTCACGTGTCATTTTTCAAAATTTATGGATATGATACTTGGTACGTTCATATCTGTAACTTAGATCAAGTTTCTTGCACCGCTAGTTAATGAAGTTTTTCCAATGCGCCATTAGACGATAAACAACAGTACTAGCCTTGTTGCTGCGTTTATACTAACTAGTCAGGGCGGAGCACTTGTTCCGACAGAAGAAAGGTGGTCAACAAAGGCGCACTGTTTCGTTTTCGAATAAGTAAAATATAATAACTTGCTTTATTTAGGTTAACTTATTGTAACTCCAAGCTAGGTATATATTGTTTTTAATGAGAGTTAAAAATTTGATAAAAATCATGTATTTGTTAATTTACAGGCATACACTTGGCTTTCATATGTGTTTTCCAATTCGTAACGTTATTATTTTGTGGTATGAACTTTACTACTGCGTGTAACAACTTAAAACATAGAATTCATTTTCCGTATCCTTAAAGCCTAGCCTAAATAGCTCCATCTAATCCAGACCTAATATTTACCAAACCATAGAAACATATTAAATTCTATTGATAAATAAACTAATATAAATTACCAATCTATAGCACTTTAAATATAAATTAAGCTCTATGTTTACACCCATCGAACATGGTCATTTGGCCGTTTTGAATCATTATTTTGTAAAATTGTATATTTTTGAGCTGGTAATGATTCTAGTCATATCAACTTGTCTACTTTCTTCTAAAGAAGCGCGCGTAGTTCGAGCTGAATTAAGTTTGCACCAGAATACTCAAATAATTGCTACAACATCATATCTATAATTTTGTGTTTGCTTCTTTAGATAGAGTACCCTTAATTTGTATATTTATGTGGTCACATTAATCATGCAACAACAACTTACAGTTCTAGTTCTTTAGTACTAAATTTGAGTAACTATTTATGTTTAATAAAAGTAGACTCTAGTTAGCAAATAGGTGTAACAAATATATATGTATATTAGATATGGGGAACATTTAAAAACAATTTTCTTCCAAATCTCGAAATAAATTTCATTTTTAGAATCACAATAAAATATCCATTGGTAAAATAAAAAATATATTGAATGGAATTGTACGCAAAAGTATTTTATGTTGTACTAACTAAAATTCACACCCTAGAATTTGAATAAAAAAGTTATTCTATTATATTCAAATTATTACGCTGTATCTAAAGTTTTCTCGAATGTTACTTGTCTTCCAGACTCTAGAACCTTCTTCCATCTTGGTGCGATTGATGATTGTCAGCCACTCATAACAAAATGGAAAACAAGCGAGTGTGACGTACTAACGAAATTCTAAACAAGGAAAGTAACATTAAACAAGGGTAAACCGAGGCGTTGTTGACACTGTCTGGTTTGCCTTGTCATGGGAGCTGGAATGAAGTAAATATTTGACCAACTCTGGAACCATGGCCAACCTTCACACTTATAAGAACCACCTTTCATACTTCCGGGCAAAAACACGTCAACTCGTGGATTCTGGTTTTCAACTATCACTGGTTCTGTTATATTACTAGGACAGTCAGGTCTAGATTACACTGGTTCTGTTATATTACTAGGACAGCAGGTCTAGATTACACTGGTTCTGTTATATTACTAGGACAGCAGGTCCTATATATATAACTGTAATCTACCTATTCAAAATAGTGTAATTCATTATTTAGATAATGTATAACCTGAACAGGTAGTAAGATGCGGTACTAAAAAGAAGTGTTATATTTACTGCTAAGTTTTACTCTGAGCGGAAATAAAAACATTGACTCAATATTTTACTCAGTATTTTCCTTTTCGGGAGTTAATCTTCCTCCCTTGCGTTCGAGTCTCCCATTATTTGCGTGAGTACCGAGTACCATATCTTCTGTCAATGAGCTACATGCTACATGCTACATGCTCGACCTTGTCTGTAATGACACGTGTAGCTCACACGTGGCAAGCTGTCTCGTTAGGATGACCATACGTACTATCTTTTGGGGCGATGTCCCGTGGTACGCCCAGAAGTACTGGTTTTAAACCAACGTGCTTTTTTTAAAGATGTTTCTTGGGATCACCATAATTAAGTTCCTGAATCCGTTTTTCTTATAATGCTACGTCTAATGATAACTTTTGTACTGATTTATTAGTTCTAAGTGCTTATAAATGTATATCCTAAAATATTTATAGTCAATTAAAAAAACTGTGTCTACCACAATTTTTCTTGCCATCAATATTTTTTCACTGAACTTGACGATGAAACTAATGTTGTTAGGTATTATTTGAGGATGAAACGCAAGTATTGCCTTGATGTAGCGTTGAAAAGAGTTTGTCAATAGTTTGTTGTTTCCACCTTTTTTCTGTCTTATCTCTCTTTGTTTTTCCTCCACCAACTCTACTTCTATTTTTCTGTAAAATGCACATGGCATGTTTAATATTCCTTCGTCCACCAGTGCTGTCAACGGTAGGTCAAACTTCTGTTTTCGTTAAATTCCCGCATGGTTATAACTAGCGTGATGTATTTGTGAACTGTGAACTGTCAGCTAACAACTGCACGAATGGCGAGTTTGTCTGAAGATCCAAATAAATAATAAAATGTTTATACAAGCCACCTGGCTCTCTCCGGCTCCTCTCCGCCTCATCTCCGCCTCATCTCCGCCTCCTCTCCGCCTCATGCCCGGCCGATATTCATTTAAATTACGGAATGAGGATGTTAATGGAGGGAGAGTGGCCTAAGAACACCCAGCCAGGATTTGAACCCCGACCTTCCCCGTATGAGCCGATGTGACAACCGCTGTAGCAACGTTGACAGGTTGACCTAGAAGATATGTTCGGTGAAACGGGAGTTGAGTCTTTCTTGCTCTGGCATGTGTGGTTACGACGTCTTGTTAGCGAATACTGCTGAAATGTGTGTAGTAGAGGACACAATAGTACCATGATGGTTCTGTGACGTACGGGAACTGTCTAGTGTGGAAGTTCCGCAACTAATGTCACTGCGCCATTATTGTATTCACGAGTGTGTTGGTGGCATTCATTCTGCTTCTGGGAATAAAGATTCATTAACACATCCGCTGTTTGCTTACTTACACATCTCCAGTGCTAATAGATGAGCGTAAGTGTTTATAATGCGGTGGTGGCCACGCGGGCTGAGAGTTTACATTTTCTAGTCTGGTTTGCTGGTAACTGAAAGGTCGGGCCTCGAATCCTGGTCGGTTGTATTGAGAAAGTGTTTTCTTAATTGTTCCCCGCTCTCTTCATGCACATGTAAGTACATTTCCTCCACATTGTACCTTCCTCATTAAACTATTATGATGACACTAGAATCAGTCAATTTCTGGAACGTTTGTACTATGTACATTAGTTTTCGAATGACAAGAGGTTCTCTAATTTCAATTAAACCAACAACCCGTAGGAATGGAATTGCAATAAAAACTAAATAGCAGCAGGGATAGTTCTCCCGATGTCTGCGTGTCTTATCTCAGCCTAAGGTCGGATCTGTGTTACTGATTGGACTACAACTTGCTATCTATGAAGTTCCCCATATAAAAGGGGTTTTGAAATTGTCCATCCAACCCTACAATAATTAAGGGTGGTTTAGTTAAGTTGGGGATACAGGGGACGCGAGAAGAGGTAAGTGTTTCCGCAGTTTTTGTATCAAACATTTCTTTGGTCGAAATAAATGAAACATTGCTCCAGTAGAAACATGTAGTTTAATTTTCCTCACACGGTAATATCAACACTTGTTGAATATCTGTTGAAAGAGTACGGGAATGAATGATAACTTTTCTCTTCATTTAAAAGTTTCTCGTCTAATACCACTAAGCTCATAACAGATTATAACACAACTATTGATATCCTCAGGTGAAGACAATTAAACGTTAAGTTTGCACTGAAGAAATATATTATTTATTTTGGTCAACAAAGTGTTTTGCTACAAAATCTTGCCTTAGCTCGCGTCACCTATATCCTCACTTAAAAGGTAAAAAGAGAAGAAAAAAGATTTTCTCAAAATAAGTCAAAAGATGTTGATAAAAATTCAATTCTAGGCATTATTTAACACTAATAACAGAATGACGCATTTAGTTTTTCAGAAAAATTGACCACGTCCTTGAGATACGAAATAACTTATCATTAAAACGTTGAAGGACTGTTATCAATTAAAAAACACATTTATATGAAATATATGTCTAAAAAACTATTTTCTGAGCTATGATAAAATATTTTTTAAATGAAGGTCTGGAAAAGGAGTTTCTTTTATCTTAATATATTTCCTCAACAATTTGTATTATTTCTTTTCACATATCTTGAGAGCTCAAAGCAAATTTCTCAATTTTTAATTTAAAGGCTCGAGAAAGTCTATGTACTATTTATTCCACTCTGGTTTTGTATCTATGTTTATCAAATATTATGGTCGGCTGTGCACTCAGTAATGTTTATTTTCAAAGATTAAATTCATTTTAATTTATTGATGGGAATAATTGTTTTGAGATTGTCCTGGTTAGTTTGTTGTTGTACATCAAAAGTTGTCAGCTGGTTATTTCACTTATTTTGTTGTAGTTTAGATGTTTGTCTGCCGCATGAATCGTTTGATCATCCTATAAATTTGAAAGGTCTGTAAATAATGTTATTTTAAAGTCCGAAAAAAAAAATTGTGGTTTCAAGGTAGTGGAGTGAATTATACCAAACACGCTGTATATAAATGTGTCCTTTTCTAAATTATGATCTGTTGCACTGTAACTTTTGTTTTATAACTCTCGCTAATCTCAGGACCAGTCGATCGATATAAGAACACCTTGTCTTACGTTGCAAGTACCAGGGTCACTTTGTAAAATATAATTTTTCTACTAGCACAAACAGGCAAGACATCAAATATTGTGTAAATCTCCAACTTAACATTCAAAAGAGAAATAAAGATTTAACACATTCTCAGATTGTATCCCTATTTTAACCAACCTATTTCTCACATTCTGTCAGACAATTTAAGCCAGTGGAGGATTAAAACTTGAGTGCTTATAACCAACCATAAATGGAGCCTTAAAACGGTAAAACTGTCTCATATTTCCCCAGAGAACTTTTCCACAAACGTGATAGTCATTTATCTGATTTTTAGTTGTGAAAAGTTGCCCACACAGATGTATAAAACATATTGATCTCACGTCAGAAAGTGAGAAGTCTAAACTAGACGAAGCATCCACATCACCTCCGGAAATCATAAAATATATATCCGTGGCCGCATGGTCTAAGGTGCTACTCTCGTATTAGATATACCACAATGCTAACGACAGGAAGATCGAGTTTTGAATCTCGTTCAGGTGTATTAAGGGTGTTTTTACCAAAATGGATCTACTCTCCCCTCTACGCAAATGTGAGTGCATTTCCTCAAATACTCTATACTTATACCTTAAAACCATTAGAATAATTAGTACATATACGTACAACCCTAACGGGTAGTAAGATGCGGTGCTAAAAATAAACAAGGAAAGCCTGCATGCATTTGACGTTGCATGCAGAACAAATCTTGATTTAGGATGACATTGGAACATTCAACTGTCATCGGAGTGCAACCTGCTGATATGGGCAGAGTGTAAGCCGTGGCAGGATGTCTTCATGCCATGTTTACCAACATTCAGAGGGCTCGATAGTTCACGAAACATTTGGAAATAGACCGAGCCTAACTGATTTCATTGGTGTTAACTCGGTCGACTGTAACAATGAACGGGGAAAAGGGAAATACCCAGTAGAGTGTTCTAACATTTGAATCTTGCAGGAATACCACTACACACATCGTTGGGTATTTAAATACTGAACAGAACATTATGTATTGTAAACTAACTGTGTGACAAAACTTTACAAGAGTAGTACCAGGTTTATCTCTATGAAATGGACCTTTCTTACGGACATTCGAGCTGGTACCTCTATACCCTGGCATCCTCCATATTTCCAGTTAAACTGGTTGCCTCCGTTTTTATTAACTGGTTACAGGGTCTAACATATCTGCACAAGACAGTTTTCAGCCGTGGACATTTGTATGTGGTCTAATTAACTTAGTTCATTCTCTCTTTATCCACTTCTACGACAGAAATATACTTTTTTACAAACAAGACCTAATATTACATTATCTTATCAATTGAAAGTTAGATTTTGTTAGGTTGGTCAATATGATAACCAACCTGTCGAAGATAGGACTTAAAACTAGTACAAACATAAATTTAGATTAAATATCTAATGGTGAAAATTTGTATAATTTATTCCTCGGAAGATTATTAATGGTTAGCTATTTACGTAACCTTGTTGTTGCTGATATGAACCTGTTTCGCTAAATTGATAAACGATGAAGAATATTAACAAAATAATTATTGTGAGTGACCAACTGATAATTCGTTAAATGAATTCAAGAACTATTGGTTTGGACGTGTGAAGTATTTTCGTTAGTTATTATTTTAATTGCGGTTCTCATTTATTATCGTGATTGCTTAGTGTTGTTTGCATGCCATTGTCGGATGTGAAGACATTCTCATTATTATTTGTGACTTGATACAAGGTCAGGGATAATGACGGCTTGTCAGTGATAGCCATGTATCAGCAGTGTGTGTCATGTTTTACCTTTCTTACGGACATTCGAGCTGGTACCTCTATACCCTGGCATCCTCCATATTTCCAGTTAAACTGGTTGCCTCCGTTTTTATTAACTGGTTACAGGGTCTAACATATCTGCACAAGACAGTTTTCAGCCGTGGACATTTGTATGTGGTCTAATTAACTTAGTTCATTCTCTCTTTATCCACTTCTACGACAGAAATATACTTTTTTACAAACAAGACCTAATATTACATTATCTTATCAATTGAAAGTTAGATTTTGTTAGGTTGGTCAATATGATAACCAACCTGTCGAAGATAGGACTTAAAACTAGTACAAACATAAATTTAGATTAAATATCTAATGGTGAAAATTTGTATAATTTATTCCTCGGAAGATTATTAATGGTTAGCTATTTACGTAACCTTGTTGTTGCTGATATGAACCTGTTTCGCTAAATTGATAAACGATGAAGAATATTAACAAAATAATTATTGTGAGTGACCAACTGATAATTCGTTAAATGAATTCAAGAACTATTGGTTTGGACGTGTGAAGTATTTTCGTTAGTTATTATTTTAATTGCGGTTCTCATTTATTATCGTGATTGCTTAGTGTTGTTTGCATGCCATTGTCGGATGTGAAGACATTCTCATTATTATTTGTGACTTGATACAAGGTCAGGGATAATGACGGCTTGTCAGTGATAGCCATGTATCAGCAGTGTGTGTCATGTTTTTAGTTTAGCTAGTGCTAGATGAGGTGCAGTTCTAGGCTATGTGTACTATCAGCCAAAGTTGTGTATTCAATTTTGAAACTTCTGTATACTAAGTATCTTAGTAAATTTAATTTACACCAAAATTAGTTTTATAAAAACTAAAATCATTTTATTACACCTTAAAAAAAATGGTCCAACATATTTCCGCACAGATATACGATATAATAATTCTATTACCAATAGTTATACTCAAATATTATTAAATAGCACTAGGGACTTCTTTTTTTCAGTGGTTGTTGACCCTGGTAGACAAACAAACATTGTCTTATTGATGTTAATCTGTTAGCTGTTACTCTTGACTTGAATAAGGCAATAATGATTACAATTACGAACTTCAGTTGAAGGGTTTAGAGGTAATTGAAGTCTTGAGTTGTTGTAGTTCACAATGTGACCCTAGTTCGTAACAAATGTATTTAGTGTTGACTTGGGGTCAATAACAATATGTTAACAAGAAATACCTCTTGAAGCAATCATTTTACATTTATTAAAATATAATAATTGAGACTGTATGTGCTATGCATTTTCTAAGACTTCCAAAAGCTTCTATCCCAGACATTAAGGGGGATGCAAAATAAATGTTATCATTACTTTCAAGGGGAAGACCCCGCCCCTCCTCTCGGTTCTACACTTGTAGTTTCTGAACCAACGTTTCACTCATTTGTCTGTGGTCAGTATTTACACACACACATACACATTCCAAAGAGTCTGTCTGTCTTCCTTTAAATTTAATATAGAATCAAAATATGATTTTATCTCTATTTTTATTTCCCCGCTTCTCACTACCTGTTCAGTTTGTACGCAAGTCTATTTATTACGCTAATTTAATAGAGGAGAGAGATAGTATTTAGAGGAAATGAATCAGCATTTGTGTGATAAGAGGAGTGGGAAACAATTAATTACAAAACATTCTCAGTACATCTGTCCGGGATTCTAATCACGATTTTTCTGTAACCTGCAATTAATTGTAACACGAGGATGACGCGTTATAACATGTGAACACACACACGGGTCATTCGGGCGGCTGTTGATTACATATACTTGGGAAAATATCAAACAGGGAATATTGCAGTACACATTAAAATAAGTAAAATAGTTCTAATAAACCTAGGTCCGCAAACCAACTCGCACAGAGATACAGGCAATTATGTATCTCGGTAAGTAAAATAAATTTGATTCAAAATGAAATGTTATTTGGGCTTACATGGAACACATTTATAACCTCATCAACACAGTTCCTTCTATAAATCTCACATATTTTTATCAGACTGCTAGAATAATCGCCCGACAACACTTTTCAAACTGCTGTTCTAAGTCTGATAAACAATTTATTGAATATGAATACACTAAAATAGTTTAGTATTTTAATGTAAAAAAAGGTCCTGAGTAATTAAGTTCAGCGGTAGACTGGTGGTCTAGGGGTAAGGTGTCAGACTTCTGTTTTGGGGGTCCGGGCCTCATTCCTTGGTCCCGACACAGTTTTATCCGACGATTGCCAAACTCTTACTTAACCTTTGACAAGACGTGTATTAATCACAATTTGTGAATGCGTGGAATGCCAGGCCTCCACTGTGGTTCGGATCCCACGTTAAACTGTAGGTCCTTCATTTCATCTCACAATCACCCTACCATTACACATTACACATTACACAAATGATAATTCATAATAATAATAGTTCAGGGGAGAGGGGGTCTATGTGTTTGGACCTCCTCGACATATCCATCGTCTATTAAATGAGGAGGGNTAAATGAGGAGGGGGGGGGGGGTCTCCGTCATTCATGAGCCACAGTCGTTGTCTTTCTCTAAGGGGCACATCCTCCAATGAATTCGGTAGCTTGCACTATTGGCCCTGTTAGTATTTCCTAAAATGGCAGCCAAACATTTATTGAACAACGTTGATGGTGTCTTCGTTCGAGAATGGTACGAGTATTTTATTTTTCTCGTTATCATGAAAGTTCACATCTCTAGTAAATCCTCAGTAAAAAGAATGTCACCACCCTTGTTAGATAGTGTGGTGGAGTGAACATGGTACAACTGTTCACCACACCAGAGATACCTTCAATAGCTGCAGTTCTCCGAGTCTGGTCCACTCTTCTCTAAACACGAGACTCCCATTTCCACGCTGTCATTAGTAACCTCTTTAAACACGATTAACACTCGTCGAACAACTCCCACAATCCACAACTTTGTGTAGTGTTATTCTGATCAGTGTCGATCCAGGTGTTACGTCAGGTAAACAGATGCAAGTCCAATGTTTACTACTGGGGACACTTTAATCTTTTAACTGCCTGTATCTCTTGGCGAGTTGGTTCGCGGACTTATATTTAAAAGGATTTTTTACTTATTTTAATGAGTACTACAATATCCTAAAGTCCTGAACTCCCTTTTTTTAGCAGCCTATATGAATTAAGGGCACAGGGGAAATGGGGGAAGTCCCACTACACACATTTTACAGGACAACTTTTACAGCTGACCCCATAAGGAATATAATATTTACCTCTCTTAACCATAATCTAAAGTGCATTAGGAAATATCATGATTGTCTAACAGATGGCAGCACTAATTCTATTGAGCTAAAGTTGGACTGCCCATTTTTCCCTTGTATTCTTGAAATGTAAGTAGATAAATGGCGCCTTGTAGCATAATGTGATCGTGTCTGTTTCCAGAGTGGGGACACCATGCCTGCCAGATTTCCCGAGATAGAAGTGCATGGCCCAGTGGAGGCCCCACATGGGGTAGATGTTTCCCTGGACCTTGGGCCTCTTCCCAACCCCTCACCTCGCTGGAACATCAAGGAGGAGGTGGTTATATCCGGCATCTCCGGTCGACTTCCAGAGTCTGGCAATATTGATGAGTTCAGAGATCAGCTGTTCGCAGGCGTCGATCTAGTCACAGATGATGAGAGGAGATGGCCTTCAGGTAGGAGACAGTACATCCTCAAGGAGGGAACTGGAACTAGGCATAGTACATCCTCAGGGAGGGAACTGGAACTAGTCATAGTACATCCTCAAGGAGGGAACTGGAACTAGGCATAGTACATCCTTAGGGAGGGAACTGGAACTTGACATAGTACATCCTTAGGGAGGGAACTGGAACTTGACATAGTACATTTTTATGGAGGTAACTGGAACTAGACATAGTACATCCTTAGGGAGGGAACTGGAACTTGACATAGTACATCCTTAGGGAGGGAACTGGAACTTGACATAGTACATCCTCAAGGAGGGAACTGGAACTAGACATAGTACATCCTCAGGAAGGGAACTGGAACCAGGCATAATACATTTTTATGGAGGTAACTGGAACTAGACATAGTACATCCTTAGGGAGGGAACTGGAACTAGGCATAGTACATCCTCAAGGAGGGAACTGGAACTAGACATAGTACATCCTTAGGGAGGGAACTGGAACTAGACATAGTACATCCTCAGGAAGGGAACTGGAACTAGACATAGTACATCCTTAGTGAGGGAACTGGAACTAGACATAGTACACCCTTAGGGAGGGAACTGGAACTAGACATAGTACATACTCAGGGAGGGAACTGGAACTAGACATAGTACATCCTTAGTGGGGGAACTGGAATTAGGCATAGTACATCTTTAGTGAGGGAACTGGAACTAGACATAGTACATCCTTAGTGGGGGAACTGTAACTAGGCATAGTACATCTTTAGTGAGGGAACTGGAACTAGACATAGTACATCCTTAGTGGGGGAACTGGAACTAGGCATAGTACATCTTTAGTGAGGGAACTGGAACTAGGCATAGTACATCTTTAGTGAGGGAACTGGAACTAGGCATAGTACATCCTTAGTGGGGGAACTGGAACTAGACATAGTACATCCTTAGTGGGGGAACTGGAACTAGGCATATTACATCTTTAGTGAGGGAACTGGAACTAGACATAGTACATCCTTAGTGGGGGAATTGGTACTAGGTACTAGACATAGTACATCCTCAAGGAGGGAACTGGAACTAGACATAGTACAACCTTAGGGAAGGAACTGGAACTAGACATAGTACATTCTTAGGAGGGAACTAGAATTAGACATAGTACATCCTTAGGAGGGAACTAGAATTAGACATAGTACATCTTTAGGAGGGAACTGGAACTAGACATAATACATCTTTAGGAGGGAACTGGAACTAGACATAGTACATCCTTAGGAGGGAACTGGAACTATACATAGTACATCCTTAGGAGGGAACTAGAACTAGACATAGTACATCCTTAGGAGGGAACTAGAACTAGATATAGTACACTGTTTGTGTTCCCCAGCGACTGTATTATTTACAGATATCACTTTGGGTTTAGCAGCGTCTGTATATACAGGTATAACGAATATGTAGGTAAATAAGTATGTGAAAGCCAAAATATAGCCTAGTGCTAAGCCGAAGATGACTAAAGAATCACTAACACCATCACTTAAAATACAACTGCTTTTTTTTCTATACACATTCACATATTAATAAGTATAATAAATTCTACTAGGCTTCATTGAACATATTGAAATTCTTTATAAAATACTGTGTGTGTGTGTGTGTGTGTTAGTTTACTGACATAGTTAGAAAAATATGTAGTTATTTTGTAAAGTTCTTGGATGTTCCATCTTCTTATTTCTACGATTAAATTTATTTTAATCTTTATGTCTGCCACATGGTCTAAGGTGTCACACTTGGAATAGACTATTCTGGGGATGACAGGGAGATTGGGGTTTAAATCCCAGTAAGATTTACTGAGGGTGGTTCTCCAGTCTCCCTACACGCAAATGAGGGTACACTTACTCTAAATTGATCTGCCCCATCCAGAACTCATTGGTTTAATTAGTACTTGTGTACAACCCAGATGGGTAGTAAGATGTATTGATAAAAAACAACACTTTATTTTAACTTTTTTCTTTTACTTAAATGAAACACATTGGCCAAATGATGTTATTTTGTCAGCCATGTTGAAAATAACCTGTCGGAAGATTTAGCAAATTTCCGAGCTATGGTAACCAGTTATTCCTTGAACATACCTTAATATCAATTTAAACATTTGATCAACACACATTCATCTGTCATCTAAACTGAAAGTATATCATTTATTGAGAATTTGAGTGAATCTTGTTTTAACATTCCAGGTTTATTTGGTTTGCCGACACGTACGGGTAAACTCAAGGACTTGTCTCACTTTGATGCGTCGTTCTTTGGTGTCCATGCAAAACAAGCTCATGTGATGGACCCCCAGCTCCGTATGTTGCTGGAGCTCACACACGAAGCTATTGTTGATGCTGGTAAGCTCAACACTAACTAGCTCTCTACATGTCCATTATGACACTATACCTTTATTAGGGCAGGGACAATAACAATGACAATGGATGATCGGTTTTTATCATGCCGATATTTTATGGCAATAATTCAAATTTAAATTCTCAAATCATGCAAATTTACATGCAAGACAGTGAATTTAAATATTTTTGTTTTGAGTTTTGAATTAAATACAAATTATTTAATTCTTTATCAAATATTTTATTTTATAATTGACAGCAAAACCAACATTCTAAACAAAATAAACTATTCAATTTTATTTACCTTAATACTTGAGGAAATCCTTATCTCTAATAAATGTATTAAGTAACAAAGTTAAACAATATTAGGTGGGCCATTATAATTTTATTTGTTGTGAATTGATAAAAAATTAAAACTCTTATATTATGGCTATGAGTAACTTATATCTAATTTAATAAATGTTGTATACCAACCTAATATGAAATATTACCTACATCTTCCACACAAGCCGAATTCCATGCTTTCACACATCATTTTGCTTTCTATTTAAATAAGATTTGTTTTGGAGTTTAACTATTTATATTTTATACACCCCCTATTTTTTCCGTTGGTTGAATTAACTGAAGTATTTTTTAGTTATGTAACTGTAACTTATTCATACAGCATAGACAACAAATATTATCAAGATAACTTATAATCATTGAGCCGGGGAATGCTGCACAGAACTGCGTTCAGTAGTCATGTGTGGATTTTAATTTTGTTCCAATTATATACTGTACATTCTGGTCAATTATAACAATGTATTCAGTCTAACAATAAAATATATCTAATTAACTTTAATTTAAACTTTTATTCAACAAACCTATTAATATCATGAAAAGTATAAAGTGACAAAATCAAATAATTTGTTGTTTTTGAGTATTGTTACTGTACACGTTTGTATTATTGCATTAAAAAAAAACTAAATCTGCATCGGCAATATCTGCAAAAGGGCTCTAAATGTAATGTTTCCATATTGATCTAACTATACATCACGTATTCCAAATCTCAGAGAAAGCTTTCCCACATTTTAAATTAGTAAAATTACTATGTAGTGTATAAATAACTCTACTTTCTATGTTTGTGAACAGTTGTTTGAAGACTAATCACTAAAATAATATAGTAAATATTGTTACCGTGACATGCTTGTGGCCTTGTGCTGATCTGTGTCTTACCAACCATATGTTCAATACATGGGAGTGAGGAAATGCACCCGCATTCTTGGGCATAAGGTGAATCACCACTTAGGAAAAAAACTCTTGCGATCTTTCTGTCTTCGACAATCCAGTCGATCGTGATAGTGATGCCTTACACTATAACACCACTGAGGAGGGCTCTTACACTGGTAAAAATAGAACACAACACTAAACATTTCAAATTTAGGTTTTAACATCAAATATTTCCCTTTATTATCTCGCTGTGACAGTTTTAAAAGTGAATTGCTACTAAACTAACAAAATGGGTATCTCAAAAGATTTTTTTTGACATTGCATTGAGTAAAGAATTGCTTAAGAGGCTGAAACACGAAAAATGATCCTTATCCAACCACATCTTAAAGGCTTTGGTTCAATTTCTAGTGGGGTCAAAATAGTCTACTCTTCACCCGCTAATAAACCAAGTGGCTCCGAGTGGTTTACATACAACAGTACAGGAAATACACAAAGTAAAGTACAAAAATAAAGTGTTTCACTGTAAAATGGTTAATACAGATTAGTTTCACATTTCCTCAACTAATTATAAACAAGTCAAGACTCCTTTGATGCCCCCTTAAATACCCTCTTATCTGTTATCGTTGACCTGTTCCTCCTATCATCATTTTATAATTTTATGACTGGTTTTACTGCTTTTTATGCTCTTGAGAACTATTTCATATAGCGAACATGTTGATAGGAAAAAGTTGCTCACAAGTCCTCTATAATCAGGAGAACTCGGATAATGAACAAGTTGTACCTTAGCTCGGTTTGTAGTGCAGCTTATTGATTGGTTGATAACCTCCTTCAACTTCTTCTATCCACCAATAACACCCTTTCCAGCATCTCATCTCCATGAATAACACCCTTTCCAGCATCTCCACTCCATGAATAACACCCTTTATAGCGTCTCCTCTCCACGAATAACACCCTTTCCATCATCTCCTCTCCACCAATAACATCCCTTTCCAGCATCTCCTCTCCACCAATAACACCCTTTCCAGCATCTCCTCTCCACGAATAACACCCTTTCCAGCATCTCCTCTCCACGAATAACACCCTTTCCAGCATCTTCTCTCCACGAATAACACCCTTTCCAGCATCTCTTCTCCACGAATAACACCCTTTCCAGCATCTCCTCTCCACCAATAACACCCTTTCCAGCATCTTCTCTTCACAAATAACACCCTTTCCAGCATCTCCTCTCCACGAATAACACCCTTTCCAGCATCTCCTCTCCACGAATAACACCCTTTCCAGCATCTCCTCTCCACGAATAACCCACCTCCAGTCTTCTAACACATCCCTGGTTTAAAGTGTAATATTCTATAATGGTGTTTGTTGCAATCTCCCATGTTTCTATATTTCCAGGTGTAAACCCTCAAGATGTGCGGGGATCTCGCACAGGTGTGTTTATTGGTGTGTCGGACAGTGAGTCTGATGAATTCTGGACTGCTGATCCCAACAAAGTGAACGGCTATGGACTAACGGGGTGTTGCCGAGCAATGTTCTCCAACCGAATATCATATACCTTTGATTTCTCTGGTTAGTAATATTGTGTCTCATCTCCAGTAAAACTTGAGAGTCCAACATGCACTAGTCTACATCGAGTTATTTATACTAGAGTGGATATCAGTGGTGTTATGGCTCAGTCCACACCTGGATTATCTCACACATTACCCCACCAAAGTATGCTTTCTAAAAAATATAGAGGATTTTACAAGTTGCTAGATAACACTACTTTTAAGAATTTTTTTTATTTGTACATGAAAAATAGGGTTTTTCTAACCGTACATATATTTTTATCAATTCCCTAATGCGCACTAACTATTCACAACTAAGACAGACAGACAGACAGCCAGCAGCACAAACCACACTCAGCCCTCAACTAGCAACTGATCCTGTCCATCACAGGAACTTGTAAGTGCACGATACAGGTGTCCATGTGAACACAATAACAGCCAGTAAAGACTCGGGCTGTGTACAATTTTCCTTGAGTTAAATAAGAGGAACTCTCATACATATTTTACTAATTAATATTTTAATAACTAAGAATTTCCTTGGCTTGACATCTATAAATACGACTGGTAGATATGATCAGATGTAAATACCATGTTAAGATGATGCCATACCTGCTATATTTGTAGCGATGCTACTATCCTCTGGACGGTTTGTATCCTCTATTCTTCTTTCACTAACAAAAGGGGGACAGAAATGGCTACCCCTCAACATACAGAAAAATTCTTTGTCTGATCCAACTACATTATCATTGATTTGAATTTCAAAAACTATTATGTTTCCTGTTTGGAATGGAGCTAGGTGGATAATAACGTTCTAGAAAACTAAATTTAGAAACGATCATTGCCTGAGTTTGATGTTCTCAACTTTGTCTGTAACAGACAGGGGAAAATGTTTTTCAAACGGTAAACTCTTTTGTTGCTCCTTGGGAAAGAAAGTTTTGAAAATACTTTCCCCATGCCCTCATTCTGTCCAATTGGTGGTGCACTTTCTCATGTCTCTCTCTTGATTGGTGGTGCACTCTCTCACGTATATTGCTTCATCAGTGGTGCACTCTCTCACGTATATTGCTTCATCGGTGGTGCACTCTCTCACGTATATTGCTTCATCGGTGGTGCACTCTCTCACGTATATTGCTTCATCGATGGTGCACTTTCTCACGTATATTGCTTCATCGGTGGTGCACTTTCTCACGTATATTGCTTCATCGGTGGTGCACTTTCTCACGTATATTGCTTCATCGGTGGTGCACTCTCTCATGTATCTCTCTTCATTGGCGATGCAAATTCTCATTAAAGAGCAAACTATATTACCAATATATCATAAATATCCAACAGAGTGGATTGGATGAAGACAATCTAAAAACAATATATTAATCATATCACTTTGAGACACAATTCATTCAAATTTTAAAGTAGTTACAAAGTTTGTTTCAAAATCTAGTAAATAAAAACAATTTTGATGACTAAAGTTTAATTCCAATGATTGTTTCAGGTCCTAGCTATGCCATAGACACGGCCTGCTCTTCCAGTATGTTCGCATTGCAACAAGCAGTGAATGCGATGCGCACGGGTCAGTGTGATGCTGCGATAGTGGGTGGTGTCAACCTGTGCCTCAAGCCTACATGCTCTCTCCAGTTTCATCGTCTCAACATGCTCAGTCCGAGTGGCATGTGCAAGGCCTTTGATGCATCAGGTATGTTATCCAACATGCCATGACGATTTTATAACCATAGAACAGGTTTCCTATGGTCTGGAAAGTCAGGGAAAATCAGGGAAACTTTAAAAAGGTCAGGGAAATGACAATTCATGTCACACTTAGAAAAAAAACAACGAAAATATTTTTCGTATTTACTGCATCATAAGCCACTGCCCCAATGAAGAAAGCTGAGGGGCACTTACCATGCTCAAACTTGCTGTAACACAAGTTTTGGTAGCATTTTATTTCAGAAGGTGAACACAGAAATCTCCTGGCCTGCACATGTCAATTCTTTTAACTCTAGTGATTCATTGTTTTGGTTCTTGTTCAAGGTTTGGCATCATTATCGTTGGGTACAGTGAATTAGGACTGATTCGGCTACACCAGCAATGTCTAACAAAAAACCGTTTTTAACCAGCTCTGGCTAAGACCAGATCATTTTCCTGAATTTTCATACTGGATCAGTGGCGTTGAAAGTAATAAGTTGCAGGCATTTTGTAAAGTGTGCAAAAAAAATTATAAACCTAAGTAATATGGGAAAGCAAGCATTAGCTTCCCATGCAAAAGACCCACTCATATCAAAACTCTTGAAACTTTTACAAATCAACGCTCTCTGTTGACTTTTTTCTGATTGTGCATGGCTTGGCTCCATTCTTTCATAACAATTTACTGGACCGCCTAAAATCATGTAACAACTTTGTAATTTGTTTTGATGAAGTGTTGAATAAAGTTATTCAAAGAGGACAAATGGACATTGTAATAAGATTCTGGGACAAGGAAAATCATAAAGTCATCAGTCGTTACTTAAACAGTGTGTTTTTC